>JAQBSW010004332.1:0-70549 GCA_029291075.1 Eudiplozoon nipponicum
TTGCTTGACCAGTTGGAAGTATTTTTGAGCCAAGGTACGTAAAATCGTCGACTGTTTCGATTGGGCTGTCGTACACCGTGAGCTGCTCATCAGATGAAGATACACCGATGGCGAAGGCTTTCGTTTTGTCGGCATTGATTTCCAGACCAACGGCTGATGAAAACTGGGCCACTTGATCCAAAACGGCTTGCATGCTCCCAAAGCTGTCAGCAAGGAGAACAACATCGTCTGCGTAATCAACATCCGTCAGCCATAGGTTATTTGATACTTGAACGCCTCGGAACTCAGTTAGCGCGTTGCTCAGAATCCAGTCAACCGCATAATTGAACAATATGGGTGACAAGGGACATCCTTGTCGAACCCCTGTGTGCAGACTGAATTCATCCGATTCTTCTCCGTAAACGCGTACTCTGGCTTTGGTGGCTGCATAGTAGGCCTTGATCAGATTGACGAGTTTTATGGGCATACCGTCGAGCAGCATGATGTTCCATAGGGAGTCGCGATCAACAGAGTCAAAAGCAGCTCGGAAGTCAATAAAACAAGCGACGGTTGGTTGTTGAAATTCGTTGCGATGTTCCAAAACTCGCCGTAATGTAAAGATCTGATCAACACAGCCTTTGCCTGGGCGGAATCCACCCTGATTGGGACGGGTACGGACATGCCGCTCATTACAGAAGCGGTTCAATAGAATCGACGCCAACAGCTTGGATGCGGTGTTGAGAAGACTGATACCACGGTAGTTTTCGCACCTTGATCTATCACCCTTTTTGGGAAACGGTAGCAGGATTGACATTCCGAAGTCTGACGGGCATGCTTCTTGTTCCCAGATAGAAGAGAACAGTCGATGGATTGATGGCAGTAGTGCGCCTATACAGGCCTTGTAGATCTCTGCAGGAATTCCATCTTCACCGGGGGATTTCTTGCTCTTCATGCGCTGGATGGTCGTAGCGATCTCAACCTCAGTTGGGGAAGAGCAGTCCACATCGTAGCTGGGTGTAGATGTTGCAGGTGGTTGCGGTGGGGAGCGGCCACTGTATGGTCGGTTCAATAACTGCGAAAAATGTTCAACCCATCTTGCGATTTTGCCATTGACATCAGAAATCAAGTCTCCTGTTGCGCTGCGTAGAATTGTCTCTGCATTGCGCTTACCGGATGCTTTACGTATAAGACGGAAGAGACCCCCGAAATCACCGACGTTTGCAGCCGATTCCATGGCGGAAGCCATTTCATCCCAGTACTGCTTACGGTCAGCCCGAGCAGACCTCGTGGTTTCACGTCTCAGGTGGCGATAATTAGGCGCGTTATTCATCCGGGCATCTCTTGCTTTTTGTGACGCCCGCATCGTGCGTTCAGAGATCCAGTCTTTATGGTGACTTTTGATGGTTCCGAGCGTTTCAAGCGCAGCTTGCTGAGTAGAGAGTTTCAAGTTATTCCATTGATGCTCCACATTGGTTTTATCTACGGCATGAGTTCCACCGTCAGCGGCAGTCAACTTTGCAGTGATTGAGGCAGATAGCGCTGTACAACGGGATGGGTCCGTTAGGGCAGCAACATTCAGGCGTTTCGTAGGTTGACGGCGCCGTCGGGACTTGAGATGAAGCCTCAATTTGGCACGTACTAGAGTGTGGTCGGACCCTCCTCGGTTGCCAGTTTCAGCTCCTCGGTATGACCTGCAATCTTCGACAGAAGACATCCAACGCGACCGTACCAGAATGTAGTCGATCTGATTGGCTGTGTGACCATCGTTTGAATACCAGGTGAGCAAATGCTTCCGAGGGTGTTGGAAACGCGTATTGGTAACGCACATATGGTTGACTTCTGCAAAGCTGATAAGTCGCTCTCCGTTCTCGCAGCGCTCACCTAGACCAAACTTTCCCAGTATGTGTCTGGTGGATGAGTCAGAAGGTCCTGTTCGTGCGTTCCAGTCACCAGCAACAAACAGTATGTCGCCTCTGGAAATTCCGTTGATGGTCTCTTGCAATTGGTCGTAGAACTCATCTTTCACATCTGAATCTTGATATATACACCTGACCCATTAATTACTTACATATGTCAGTATAAACTAAGAATTGTATAGTGTAGAAAAGGCAATTCATCCAATAGACGCGTTTGGAAACCCATCATGTACTGGCCAAAACTTATCGCGGACAGGACTCGAACCTGGGCACGTCTGATTCGGAACCTCGTGCTCTAACCTCTGAGCCATGCTGCCGTACACTAAACTGCACCCAATTTTCAGTTATATATTAACTAATGTAACCTAGTTAGTCTATTTTTCCTTTAGCCTGTACATGATGATTTCTGAATAAGGACGAAACCGGTCAACTGGATGAATTGCCTTTTCTACACTATACAATTCTTAGTTAAATACTGATATATGTAAGTAATTATTAATTCAGGTGTTTATATCAAGACCGCAACCTTGATAATAATAATTGTTATCACCAGCCGCGTAACCAATGTTCCTTTAATTATATAAATGATCATTTCAATACCACTCATGCATGTAGTGTGGTGTTTGTTCACTAATGACAGATTGTGGATGGTTATTTGTAACTTTGGGTCTTAATTGATGCCATATGAGCTCCTCTTAAAGGACAAATAGACGAACCAGGTTACATTATAACTGAAAATAGTGTGTAATGTAGTGTGTGACCGGATGGCTCTGTGGTAAGAGCTCCAGGTTCCGAAGCAGACGTGCCCAAGTTCTAGTCCTGTCGGCGGCAAATTCTGGCAGGTTTATGATGAGTTTTCAATAAGGACGAAACCGTTCTACTGGATGAATTGCCTTTTCTACGCTATACTATTGTTAGTTTATAGTGAAATTTGTAAGTAATTAATGGGTCAGTATTTATAACAAGACCGCAACCTTGATAACAGATATTGTTATCACCGCCCTCGCAACCAATTTTCGTTTAATTGTATAAATGTTAACTTGAAAACCACTTACTCATGTAGTGTGGTTTCTGTTCAGTAATGACAGACTGTGGATGGTTATTTGGACCTTTGGGTCTAAATGGATGGTATATGAGCTCCACCTAAAGAAAAAATAGACTAACCAGGTTATATTAGTTAGCATATTATTGAAAATTGTGTGCAGTGTAGAGTGCGGCAGGATGACTCAGTAGTTAGAGCACCAGTTTCCGAAGCAGAAGTGCCCAAGTTTGAGTCCTGTATGCGTCAAATTCTGGCCAGTAGATAATGAGTTTTCAATAAGGACGAAACCGGTCTACTGGATGAATTGCCTATTCTGCACCATACAATTCTTAGTTTATACTGACATACGTAAGTAATTAATGGGTCATGGTTTATACCAAGACCGCAAACTGGATTATGATAATTGTTAACACCTCCCACGCCACCAATCTTCGTTTAATTATATAAATGTTCATCTCCATACCACTTCGTCATCTCGTTTGGTGTCTGTTCAGTAATGCGAGATTGGGGATGGTTAGTTGGAAATTTGCGTCTAAATGGTTGCATATGAGCTCCACCTGAAGGAAAAATAGACTAACCAAGTTACATTAGTTTGTATATAACTGAAAATTGTGTGCAGTGTAGTGTGTGGCAGGATGGCTCAGTCGTGAGAGCACCAGATTCCGAAGCAGACGTGCCCAGTTTCGAGTCCTGTCCGCGTCAAATTGTGGCTAGTACATGATGAGTTCCAAATAAGGACGACACCGGTCTACTGGATGAATTGCCTTTTGTATTCTATGCAATTTTCAGTTTATACTGACATATGTTTGTAATTAATGGGTCAGGTGTTTATATCAAGACGGCAACCTTGATTATAATAAAGGTAATTCTCTTTTCGCTAAATTTCAACGCAACCTTAAAATCGGGTAATTTATATTGTCAATTTTATAAAACAAGGCGCATAATATTTTGAGCCCTGTCTGCAGCAAATACTGGAAAGACGTGACGTGTTCCGAATGAGGACGAAACCGTTTTTCTAGATGATTTGTATTTTCTTCAATAAGAAACGTTTAGTTAATACCGACTTATGCATGTAAAGAAAAGGCCACGTGTTTATTTAAAAATCGGAATCTGCAATTAAATTCATAACGTGGTAAATCACCAGTTAGTAGTCAAATTTGCGAGCTTGAAATTAACACCAATCCCATTGTTTTTAATTAGTCGTCGATTAACATAGGAAAACTACCGCCAGTCGACCCTCCATGATCATTAACAGAGTATGATGGCAACTTGACTAACGAGGATAAAACTGCAATATATATATACATATATATATATATATATATATATATATATATATATATATATATATATATGGAAAGAAAAATTAGATATGAGGTTCTGACCTCTAGTTGTCTTGCGCACATTGTACTTCACTGTAAATGCCGTCTGCACAATCTCTATACAGTCACCAACATAAACATTTTTTAGTTTTCTCCTCATATATATATATATATATATATATATACATATACATATATATATAGGTAATATAATTAAACAATCAATAATTGCACGAGTGGTCGTAGAAACTCTTTAAATCAAGTTTTGCGAGGTAGAAGTAATCCCCAATCCCGTTTTATTTGACCAGTCATCGAAAAACAGCATGGCTACTGTCAGTCGCACGCACTGGAGAGTTTCTACCCTCCATGATAATCAGCAAAGCAAGATGGCAACCTGACAAACGAGGATTAAACTGCAATACATATCTATGGAAAGAAAAATTAGATATGTGGTTCTCACCTCTAGTATATATATATATATATATATATATATATATATATATATATATATATATATAGATAATACAATTAATCAATCAATGATTGCACGGGTTGTGGTAACAATTCTTTAAATCAACTTTATGCGCTTGAATTATGCACCATTCCCACTTTATTTAATTTATGGGCTTGTTTATTTCAACTTAATGTACTTCCGAAAGTCATTGATGAGTTCCAAATAAGGACGAACCTGGTTTATTTTCTTGTTTAATACTGTGAAGCGGCTATTTGTTTATGTGTGGTTGAATTATATTTACCTTTTCTGAAGTTCAATCAGATACATATTATATGATATTTATTTTCGTGCACCAACAGAATAAAAGATTTTTGGCGAACATGCAGAGATTACCTGGAAGCCAGTTGCAAAAAAGTTGTGTGGAAAACAGTATTGTGGAAAAGCCGCGTTTTTCTCACGTTGCGCAATCAGGCAAACCCGCAATTTCGCTTGCTGAAATTTGTCAATTTATGAAGGACAACTTTCTTTATTACAAGCAAACTAAATCGAATTGGCAGGTAATTTATATTAAAATTAATACTTTCTTTGCATTGTACTTTGACAAAATCTAAAAATTTCTATATCTGTACAAGTGTACATTGCAATGAATCAATCGATAATGATGGTGACTATACTTGCAATATTTCTTGGTTTATGCTCCTGGGTTAGGTTTAGAGTTAAACACAAGTTAATATTAGATTTTGTAAATTTATACTCGAGATTTCATTCGACAGATTTGTGGGGAAAATGAATTCGGTTATCTTTATGTTAACTATTTAAACCACCATTGCGAGTACTGTAAAGCACACTATTCAATTGTGTATTAGGTGCTCCGCACTTAGTTACAAATTTGTTCTAATATGACAGCATGAACGGAGCGTATAATCTTATGCACATTCGTTTCGGCGTAATATGGGCGCCTACTGATGAGTCGCACGAAACTATACTTTCTGTTCTTGTTGACTTTGGCTTATCCTTCTGGTCATAATTGAAATAATTTGTTGCCAAGTGCGCAACACCTATTGCACAATTGCATATATATTAGATCTCGGCCGCAAAAATTAGCTAACTATTGTATAAATATAAATTCACGTACAATTTTGTAGTTTATAATTTTGGGATTACGCTTCGATGAACAGACAAATTTAAGAATAATCGTTCCTGTATTTATATATATATATATATATATATATATATATATATATATATATATATATATATATATATTCATGCACTTCACGATTATTTTCTCATCATTTACTGAATATTTTGTTTTGGTTTTCATTTTGTATGATAAAGAACTCTATAAGACACACGTTGTCGTTAAATAGGCATTTTGAGAAGGTTCCACGTAAAAGTGATGAACGAAGAAAAGGCGGATATTGGCGTGTATACCCGTCTGATTTCGTATGGATGCAGTCGCATTTAAAAAAGTTTCGATGCTGTGGTCATACATCGTTTGTCGCACCTAATCTTACTTCACTAACCCAACATCAAAAACATAAGCAGCGTACACAAGATAAGCAGGAACAGCAACAACAGCAGCATAGAAGGCTAGAGCAACAAGAACAAAAAGAACAAGATCACCAGCAGCATTATGACAAACAAGATCAACAACAGGTCCAGATAGAAGAAAACCAGGAGCATAGTGAGCTACATGATCTGCTGTATATTACACCGGAACCAACTTTCTCGTCCCATGGGAAGGTAAGTATTTTTCCATATGACCATCCGTGAAATATTTTAATCGTAAAAAGAGTGATGAATTTAGGCATAGATATTCTATCATTGTGCTTAAAATTAGTCAAAACGTCCTTGTTGATATCTCTTTAATAATGTGTTATCAGTATCAAAATATTCTTTTCTTCTTGATTCTATTGAATTTTCGCAAAAGAAATCTCTGTGGCATCCTCAGTGTATATATATATATATATATATATATATATATATCAAGTATGGGGCACAATATAAGTTTAACGAATTTCTCAGTTCTACAAAAAGCAAAATCGGTAAATATCTTCTAGATATACGAAGCCCTTTGTATTAAGCTAGCACCTGAGTGAAAGATACAATGTTTAAACCAGCATGAGATTGTAGCCGACTTGCAACGTATCACAAAAACATTCAGTCGAATGGAAACAAGTTAACTTAAATACGAGTGATAACGTTTCTTTAAATAAAGTTTACGGGTATGAGAAAACCACTAAATTTATTTCATCTAACCAATCTCAAATCAAAGAAAAACTATCATCTATCACACGTAACGTATCTGCCACTTGTAGTTGCCTCGCAAATATGTTACTTGGTTGGAAATGTCGGTTGCACGATTCCAAGTCAAATAAAATGTATGTGTACAGCTGCAATTTCTTTCCAGATTGGTAAACAAATGCATAATATCTTCGAATCTATGCACTTAAGAGTTAACGAAATTTATCAATCCTTTGTTTTGTATAAATGTATCCACATTGAAATTATTGCTATATGATCAGTTTTGTTAAGATATTTCTTTTTCTTCTTGATAATTCAATTAGACCACTGGATCATACTTAACCCCAATTTCGCCTATAGGACCTTCGGCAAATCAAGAGTATTCAGAAATGTATCAGGTAAGTCATATCATTTTTTGTTTTCTATAAACGTTATTTGGCTATCATTTTCTTTTATTTTATTAACAATTTTAAAAGGGAGTGATGCTCGTCGCTTAATGATAATTTGGGGTTTTTCCACAATTGTACGCATTTTACTTGCACGTAAATTTGTTGGTCGTCGAGGTTTCTATTGGATTCACCTAAATTAATCGTCCAGATGACGCTTCATTTGCCGAATTTATTTTTCGAAGAAACTTAAAACTCTGTTGATATGCGTTTCCTGAAAATTAAATAGTATCTTTATGAACCATGACATTTTTTCAGTTAAGATCGACGCTTAGAAGAATTTTCTGTACCACCTGCTTCTTCCGTCTTCCCTTTTTATTTCTTTAATAATAAAAATAGGTCTGACGTGCAAATAGGAAATGGAATTTATCATTATAGTTTCACTTGTATGAGTGATAAACGTGCCGCTAATTATAGGTAACTGATTAGTTCTGTCTTAAGCAAACGCCCACAAACACGCACACACCCGGACGTGGCACACGTTTATCTAGTGAATCTTAAGATGTTACTAAATCGCTGTAATTTCAATGAGGTGAGTTTACACGTACAGTAATTGATTACTTCTCCATCAGAAACAAACGAGAACTCATACACACAGGTATGACATACGTTTATCCAGTGAGACGTCAGTATTTATTATTAAATCACTATAATTTAATTTCGACGAGTGTACACATGCAGACATATGCACAACCTAATTTGACGTACACTTGCCTAGTGAAAACTAGTTAGGCTTCAGACATCTAACAATAAGTATAAATGGGACAATTTAAACTAAACTTTCCACTTGACATATTTTTTGTCAAATTTTTTGTGTGATGTGTTTTCATTGAAAAAGACATCCGAAAGAGAAAGTCGACATATCTGGAATAATCAAGTGGACAGTGGATGCAAACACTTTGTGTCGCACCAGAAGGAATTCATAATAACCATATTCTTGTTTCGCAACAACAGCAGCATAGAAGGCTAGAGCAACAAGAACAAAAAGAACAAGATCACCAGCAGCATTATGACAAACAAGATCAACAACAGGTCCAGATAGAAGAAAACCAGGAGCATAGTGAGCTACATGATCTGCTGTATATTACACCGGAACCAACTTTCTCGTCCCATGGGAAGGTAAGTATTTTTCCATATGACCATCCGTGAAATATTTTAATCGTAAAAAGAGTGATGAATTTAGGCATAGATATTCTATCATTGTGCTTAAAATTAGTCAAAACGTCCTTGTTGATATCTCTTTAATAATGTGTTATCAGTATCAAAATATTCTTTTCTTCTTGATTCTATTGAATTTTCGCAAAAGAAATCTCTGTGGCATCCTCAGTGTATATATATATATCAAGTATGGGGCACAATATAAGTTTAACGAATTTCTCAGTTCTACAAAAAGCAAAATCGGTAAATATCTTCTAGATATACGAAGCCCTTTGTATTAAGCTAGCACCTGAGTGAAAGATACAATGTTTAAACCAGCATGAGATTGTAGCCGACTTGCAACGTATCACAAAAACATTCAGTCGAATGGAAACAAGTTAACTTAAATACGAGTGATAACGTTTCTTTAAATAAAGTTTACGGGTATGAGAAAACCACTAAATTTATTTCATCTAACCAATCTCAAATCAAAGAAAAACTATCATCTATCACACGTAACGTATCTGCCACTTGTAGTTGCCTCGCAAATATGTTACTTGGTTGGAAATGTCGGTTGCACGATTCCAAGTCAAATAAAATGTATGTGTACAGCTGCAATTTCTTTCCAGATTGGTAAACAAATGCATAATATCTTCGAATCTATGCACTTAAGAGTTAACGAAATTTATCAATCCTTTGTTTTGTATAAATGTATCCACATTGAAATTATTGCTATATGATCAGTTTTGTTAAGATATTTCTTTTTCTTCTTGATAATTCAATTAGACCACTGGATCATACTTAACCCCAATTTCGCCTATAGGACCTTCGGCAAATCAAGAGTATTCAGAAATGTATCAGGTAAGTCATATCATTTTTTGTTTTCTATAAACGTTATTTGGCTATCATTTTCTTTTATTTTATTAACAATTTTAAAAGGGAGTGATGCTCGTCGCTTAATGATAATTTGGGGTTTTTCCACAATTGTACGCATTTTACTTGCACGTAAATTTGTTGGTCGTCGAGGTTTCTATTGGATTCACCTAAATTAATCGTCCAGATGACGCTTCATTTGCCGAATTTATTTTTCGAAGAAACTTAAAACTCTGTTGATATGCGTTTCCTGAAAATTAAATAGTATCTTTATGAACCATGACATTTTTTCAGTTAAGATCGACGCTTAGAAGAATTTTCTGTACCACCTGCTTCTTCCGTCTTCTTCCCTTTTTATTTCTTTAATAATAAAATAGGTCTGACGTGCAAATAGGAAATGGAATTTATCATTTTAGTTTCACTTGAATGAGTGATAAACGTGCCGCTAATTATATGTAACAGATTATTTCTCAGTCTTAAGCAAACGCCCACAAACACGCACACACCCGGACGTGGCACACGTTTATCTAGAGAATCTTCAGATGTTAGTAAATCGCTGAAATTTCAATGGGGCGAGTTTACACGTACAGTAATTGATTACTTCTCCATCAGAAACAAACGAGAACTCATACACACAGGTATGACATACGTTTATCCAGTGAGACGTCAGTATTTATTATTAAATCACTATAATTTAATTTCGACGAGTGTACACATGCAGACATATGCACAACCTAATTTGACGTACACTTGCCTAGTGAAAACTAGTTAGGCTTCAGACATCTAACAATAAGTATAAATGGGACAATTTAAACTAAACTTTCCACTTGACATATTTTTTGTCAAATTTTTTGTGTGATGTGTTTTCATTGAAAAAGACATCCGAAAGAGAAAGTCGACATATCTGGAATAATCAAGTGGACAGTGGATGGCAAACACTTTGTGGCGCACCAGAAAGGAATTGCACATAACCCATATTCTTGTTTCGCAACAACAGCAGCATAGAAGGCTAGAGCAACAAGAACAAAAAGAACAAGATCACCAGCAGCATTATGACAAACAAGATCAACAACAGGTCCAGATAGAAGAAAACCAGGAGCATAGTGAGCTACATGATCTGCTGTATATTACACCGGAACCAACTTTCTCGTCCCATGGGAAGGTAAGTATTTTTCCATATGACCATCCGTGAAATATTTTAATCGTAAAAAGAGTGATGAATTTAGGCATAGATATTCTATCATTGTGCTTAAAATTAGTCAAAACGTCCTTGTTGATATCTCTTTAATAATGTGTTATCAGTATCAAAATATTCTTTTCTTCTTGATTCTATTGAATTTTCGCAAAAGAAATCTCTGTGGCATCCTCAGTGTATATATATATATATATATATATATATATATATATCAAGTATGGGGCACAATGTCAGTTTAACGAATTTCTCAGTTCTACAAAAAGCAAAATCGGTAAATATCTTCTAGATATACGAAGCCCTTTGTATTAAGCTAGCACCTGAGTGAAAGATACAATGTTTAAACCAGCATGAGATTGTAGCCGACTTGCAACGTATCACAAAAACATTCAGTCGAATGGAAACAAGTTAACTTAAATACGAGTGATAACGTTTCTTTAAATAAAGTTTACGGGTATGAGAAAACCACTAAATTTATTTCATCTAACCAATCTCAAATCAAAGAAAAACTATCATCTATCACACGTAACGTATCTGCCACTTGTAGTTGCCTCGCAAATATGTTACTTGGTTGGAAATGTCGGTTGCACGATTCCAAGTCAAATAAAATGTATGTGTACAGCTGCAATTTCTTTCCAGATTGGTAAACAAATGCATAATATCTTCGAATCTATGCACTTAAGAGTTAACGAAATTTATCAATCCTTTGTTTTGTATAAATGTATCCACATTGAAATTATTGCTATATGATCAGTTTTGTTAAGATATTTCTTTTTCTTCTTGATAATTCAATTAGACCACTGGATCATACTTAACCCCAATTTCGCCTATAGGACCTTCGGCAAATCAAGAGTATTCAGAAATGTATCAGGTAAGTCATATCATTTTTTGTTTTCTATAAACGTTATTTGGCTATCATTTTCTTTTATTTTATTAACAATTTTAAAAGGGAGTGATGCTCGTCGCTTAATGATAATTTGGGGTTTTTCCACAATTGTACGCATTTTACTTGCACGTAAATTTGTTGGTCGTCGAGGTTTCTATTGGATTCACCTAAATTAATCGTCCAGATGACGCTTCATTTGCCGAATTTATTTTTCGAAGAAACTTAAAACTCTGTTGATATGCGTTTCCTGAAAATTAAATAGTATCTTTATGAACCATGACATTTTTTCAGTTAAGATCGACGCTTTGAAGAATTTTCTGTACCACCTGCTTTTTCCGTCTTCTTCCCTTTTTATTTCTTTAATAATAAAATAGGTCTGACGTGCAAATAGGAAATGGAATTTATCATTTTAGTTTCACTTGAATGAGTGATAAACGTGCTGCTAATTATAGGCAACTGATTAATTCTCAGTCTTAAGCAAACGCCCACAAACACGCATACACCCGTACGTGGCACACGTTTATCTAGAGAATCTTCAGATGTTAGTAAATCGCTGAAATTTCAATGGGGCGAGTTTACACGTACAGTAATTGATTACTTCTCCATCAGAAACAAACGAGAACTCATACACACAGGTATGACATACGTTTATCCAGTGAGACGTCAGTATTTATTATTAAATCACTATAATTTAATTTCGACGAGTGTACACATGCAGACATATGCACAACCTAATTTGACGTACACTTGCCTAGTGAAAACTAGTTAGGCTTCAGACATCTAACAATAAGTATAAATGGGACAATTTAAACTAAACTTTCCACTTGACATATTTTTTGTCAAATTTTTTGTGTGATGTGTTTTCATTGAAAAAGACATCCGAAAGAGAAAGTCGACATATCTGGAATAATCAAGTGGACAGTGGATGCAAACACTTTGTGTCGCACCAGAAGGAATTCATAATAACCATATTCTTGTTTCGTATTATTTTTGTGCCTAAAGGGCTCAATTTTCATTACAATGCATTAAACCGGTTAATTGAGATAAGAGTTTTTTCTAATATACTTTATAATTTGGAATTGATGTTTTATGCATTGGGAAAGCTGATATAAGAGTATTCGCGTAATAATATGTGTGGTCGAAAACTGTTCCTTCGAATGTATCTAAACACGCCTGTTAATCTTACGTTTTGTGAATCCATTCCTGAATTGCCACGTAGTGTGATTCTATGGTGAATTCATAGAATGTGATAACAAATTATTCGCACCTTACTTAATTATGAATTTGTTATAAAACATCAGACATTTTAACTATTGTGAACGTTTTTTCACATTTATTCTTGCAGATTTATACAGAAAGGACGTTTTGCATTAACCAAGATTGCACGGAATTCGTGGCTGGGATGACACCAAAGACGATTTCAAAAGACATTTCCCTACCTCATATTGAGGTAAATAATTTTTTTCACAGAATGATGCGAAATACACATTGCTATAAATCTTTAATTTGCTCAAAATTGGGTGACTTATACGAGATAAACACTATGTATTTGAGTAATCTGTAACAATATCATGTAAGTAGTAATGGTGCTCCATTTCGTATATAAGTTTAAATGTGATTACTGTTGGTTTAACGGATATTGGTTGCGTCGTTTTAGGAATAAACTAAATAATCTAGCATTATGAATTGTTTTGCGTGCTAGCAGCGGAAATATTTCACTACAAAATATCTCTGTCGATTGTTGAGAACTCTGATTTCTTGGAAGTAACTTCTAAAATATTTTAAACGGTTCGTGATTTGGTTGAAATGAGTTAGAGTAATTCGATACTTAAGGTGTTGCGAACCTAGTAACAAATGAGTTCAGTTGTGACCAGAAGGATAAACCAAAGGCAGCATGAACGTAAGTATAATCTAATGCACATTCGTTTCGTGCTTACTGGCGACTCATCAGTAGGAGCCGGTATTACGCCCTTTAACCACTATATATTTGGGTGAAGAATGTGGAATAATGGGACGGTACAATCTCCTAGACGAAAGTGTAAATCCGCAATAGTGAAGCTAACATAATATAGTCTATGACAATACGACTTCAACGCTAACTCACACTATATAATATATATACCGTGTCCGTAGAGGATACTAACACCATGGCTATTGTGTTAGTAACCGATATCAATATTATTGTACCGAAAATATACATGGTACTAACACTGGTTTCCGAGTCGGTACATAAATTGATATCCATCATGTTGGTACGATGTACCGACTCGGACACCTGTGTTAGTACCATGTATATTTTCGGTACAATAATGTTGGTATCGGTTACTAACACAATAGCCATGGTGTTAGTATCCTCTACGGACACGGTATATATATTATATAGTGTGAGTTAGCGTTGAAGTCGATTTGTCATAGACTATATTATGTTAGCTTCACTATTGCGGGTTTACACATTCGTCTAGGAGATCGTACCGTCCTATTATTCCACATTCTTCACCCAAATATATAGTGGTCAAAGGGCGTAATACCGGCTCCTACTGATGAGTCGCCAGTAAGCACGAAACGAATGTGCATGAGATTATACTTACCGTTCATGCTGCCTTTGGTTTATCCTTCTGGTCACAACTGAACTTATTTGTTACTAGGTTCGCAACACCTAATACATACTTGTATGTATGTATATTAGCTCTCCACAACAAGCAGTATTTAACTGTTATATATTCAATTGAATGATGTCATGCTTACCGCGAAATGTGATAACTGATATCGACCAAGGCCAGAGTGTATGGATTTACTGGAGTAACAGGTGTTCAAAAATTGTTGTACATCTCAATTTCTGTTAACTGTTATATTTCGATAGTTTCCTTAAACAAAATTTGAAGATTTAATTCGTTTTGGAAGACCATGATAATTATTTCTTTACCAGATTTCACGCGACGACCAAAATCTCCCGATGAGAATTTACATTTCAATACTGAACGCAAAACTTATATGTGGTTGAGGAATTCATTTTTATACATTTTTATTGTGCAAATTTCGCAATGTTTTTCTTCTTTCTCTTCATTTAGGACTGGTTTTTGTCTGAATTCCAAAATTCTAAGGATGATCAAATTCATTCAGCAGAACTTTTGGAGGATTCTTCGAATAAAACAGAAGCAACGGAAGACGTTGCTGTTTTTACGGAAGTTGAATTGCCCTATTTCAACCAACAAGAAAAAAATAAGCAGAAATGCCAAGAATACGAGGAACTATCGCTAATTCTAGACTTCATTTGCGAATATACTATGTGAACTAGCATTTCTTGCACATTATCTAACATTTAGTTAACTAAAATATTTTTCGATTAAAAGCATTTTCGTTTACATTTTGTTGCTGCGACAATTAACTTGTGCATGCTCTCCGACATTACCATATTTTCAGACAAAGCTGGAATTATTAAACATATCGCCGTAACTGTTTATGTACATATGTATATATTTTTATTCTTTCTGGTCTCCATGTCAATTTTATTTATGATTCCTTAATATACTTTATAAAAAATGGCAATAAGAATATCGTTTCAAATACTTTTGTCAAATATTTTTTTAATAAATTGTTTTTTTAACAAAATGAGTAATTTCAGCTTTCTAAAATCGACGGTTACACTTCGTTTTGAGTATTTTGATGTCGTCCGAAATATTAAAGGAAGAAATCTCGGCACGGACTTAACCATATTCGACGCATATTTATCAAAGTCCCGATTCCCTTTTTATTTTAATTTTGTCAATCCATTAAGCTTGTTTTGCACACTTAGAAGATTATTATTTTTCTTGAAGGAATATTTACCACTCATTTAAATAAATGCTGACGTTCATTTGAAGTCAGCACTCCTTATACTTAAGGAATTTTTATGCCTCCGACCAATATTCATAATATACGGTGAATCTTCGTATTAGCGGCCGCTATGGAAAGTAAGCTTGTTCAATCTCCCAATATTTGTGGATTGATAACATTAGTTGGTCTATACATTAAGGTTTAACGGTAATTAATTTCATTATTTATGTGACGGAATGATTGATCTGTATATATGTATATATATATATATATATATATATATATATATATATATATATATATATATATATGTATATATATATGTAAAGACCATCCCCTCCTCAACGTGGTACGACGGTGTCAACCATGTTTCGATGATCGATCGTACATGGGCTAACGGGGCTATGGCGGTGGTGTCACCAGGGCGTGGTGGATCTCCGACCGGCAATCGGATCTCCTATAAAATACCACATGAGCCCGATGACGGCACCATGACTCGGCGTGTGTTCCCCGCCACAAAAGGGTTCAACAGCCACAGGATTACATGGACTCCTGGACAGTACCCCGTACTTCCGAATGGCGAATGAGCTCTCAACAGCCACCGGCAACCATACTATTTACTGCTGCCTTGCAGACTGCGCTTGGATGTGCAAAGGCTAGAGGTGCGTCCTCGATCAAAAAGCCGAGTGGTGAGGGGACACCACTTGTACCAAATTCCCAAGAAACTCCATGAAAATGTCACAATCTATGAATACCGATCATGCTACGGCGTCCCCGGCAAGCGACGCGCCCTGTGCTCCCCCAGAGGCTAGGGTGTCAAGTGAAAAGCTATCTGGTTTTATCAGCGCGAAAACACCTATTTATTTCGGGTGTTGGAATGTTCGAACATTGCTTGATATCGGCAGCCAAGCAATCACGGCCAAATCTTTATATGACTACCAGATTGAAGTTGCATGCCTGTCTGAAGTCCGACTGCCCGGCACGGGATCAACGAAGATAAAAGTACCGTCGGCAGAATCAACATACTTGATGCATCACAGCGGACCAGTTGACGGGTCCGGACAACACGGTGTAGCCATTTTACTTGGTCCTACAGCGCAGAGAGCCATGCTGGCTTGGAATCCTGTATCACCGAGGATCGCAACGGTCCGACTGAGAGGGAAACCTTTTAACATCACAGTCGTAGCCGTCTACGCACCAACCCTCGCAGCTGATTCAGATGTGAAAGATGAGTTCTACGACCAATTGCAAGAGACCATCAACGGAATTTCCAGAGGCGACATACTGTTTGTTGCTGGTGACTGGAACGCACGAACAGGACCTTCTGACTCATCCACCAGACACATACTGGGAAAGTTTGGTCTAGGTGAGCGCTGCGAGAACGGAGAGCGACTTATCAGCTTTGCAGAAGTCAACCATATGTGCGTTACCAATACGCGTTTCCAACACCCTCGGAAGCATTTGCTCACCTGGTATTCAAACGATGGTCACACAGCCAATCAGATCGACTACATTCTGGTACGGTCGCGTTGGATGTCTTCTGTCGAAGATTGCAGGTCATACCGAGGAGCTGAAACTGGCAACCGAGGAGGGTCCGACCACACTCTAGTACGTGCCAAATTGAGGCTTCATCTCAAGTCCCGACGGCGCCGTCAACCTACGAAACGCCTGAATGTTGCTGCCCTAACGGACCCATCCCGTTGTACAGCGCTATCTGCCTCAATCACTGCAAAGTTGACTGCCGCTGACGGTGGAACTCATGCCGTAGATAAAACCAATGTGGAGCATCAATGGAATAACTTGAAACTCTCTACTCAGCAAGCTGCGCTTGAAACGCTCGGAACCATCAAAAGTCACCATAAAGACTGGATCTCTGAACGCACGATGCGGGCGTCACAAAAAGCAAGAGATGCCCGGATGAATAACGCGCCTAATTATCGCCACCTGAGACGTGAAACCACGAGGTCTGCTCGGGCTGACCGTAAGCAGTACTGGGATGAAATGGCTTCCGCCATGGAATCGGCTGCAAACGTCGGTGATTTCGGGGGTCTCTTCCGTCTTATACGTAAAGCATCCGGTAAGCGCAATGCAGAGACAATTCTACGCAGCGCAACAGGAGACTTGATTTCTGATGTCAATGGCAAAATCGCAAGATGGGTTGAACATTTTTCGCAGTTATTGAACCGACCATACAGTGGCCGCTCCCCACCGCAACCACCTGCAACATCTACACCCAGCTACGATGTGGACTGCTCTTCCCCAACTGAGGTTGAGATCGCTACGACCATCCAGCGCATGAAGAGCAAGAAATCCCCCGGTGAAGATGGAATTCCTGCAGAGATCTACAAGGCCTGTATAGGCGCACTACTGCCATCAATCCATCGATTGTTCTCTTCTATCTGGGAACAAGAAGCTTGCCCGTCAGACTTCGGAATGTCAATCCTGCTACCGTTTCCCAAAAAGGGTGATAGATCAAGGTGCGAAAACTACCGTGGTATCAGTCTTCTCAACACCGCATCCAAGCTGTTGGCGTCGATTCTATTGAACCGCTTCTGTAATGAGCGGCATGTCCGTACCCGTCCCAATCAGGGTGGATTCCGCCCAGGCAAAGGCTGTGTTGATCAGATCTTTACATTACGGCGAGTTTTGGAACATCGCAACGAATTTCAACAACCAACCGTCGCTTGTTTTATTGACTTCCGAGCTGCTTTTGACTCTGTTGATCGCGACTCCCTATGGAGCATCATGCTGCTCGACGGTATGCCCATAAAACTCGTCAATCTGATCAAGGCCTACTATGCAGCCACCAAAGCCAGAGTACGTGTTTACGGAGAAGAATCGGATGAATTCAGTCTGCACACAGGGGTTCGACAAGGATGTCCCTTGTCACCCATATTGTTCAATTATGCGGTTGACTGGATTCTGAGCAACGCGCTAACTGAGTTCCGAGGCGTTCAAGTATCAAATAACCTATGGCTGACGGATGTTGATTACGCAGACGATGTTGTTCTCCTTGCTGACAGCTTTGGGAGCATGCAAGCCGTTTTGGATCAAGTGGCCCAGTTTTCATCAGCCGTTGGTCTGGAAATCAATGCCGACAAAACGAAAGCCTTCGCCATCGGTGTATCTTCATCTGATGAGCAGCTCACGGTGTACGACAGCCCAATCGAAACAGTCGACGATTTTACGTACCTTGGCTCAAAAATACTTCCAACTGGTCAAGCAAAGAATGAAGTCCGAACACGCATCGACCGTGCCAGACTTGCTTTCTTACAATTGAAGAACTCACTTTGGAGAAGAAGTGAAATCAGCCTCAAAACGAAAATCCGAGTCTACCAGACTACTGTTCGCCCTGTGCTACTGTATGGCTGTGAGACTTGGCCATTACGTTCTGAGGACTCCAAAAAGCTCGAAGTATTCGACCATTGGTGCCTTAGGTACATCACAAAGACAAAATGGATGGACCGAGTGTCGAACGCATCTGTTCGTCACCAATGCGGTGACATCATGCAACTATCCGTCTGGATCCAACATCGTCGACTTCAATGGTTCGGGCACGTACTACGCAAACCCGAAGACGAAATGGTACGGCAGGTGATGAACCCAGGTCAATGTGCAAACTGGCGCCGCCGCCGAGGCGGACAACTGAAGACATGGCTTGCAACAATCAAATCGGACATGGAACTCCTAGGTTTACGCAATGTTTATGGTCCGCGTCACTGGGAGCGTCATTGGCCCTCTTTATGTTCCGAAATGGCTGCCAACCGCCCGGCATGGAGAGGTTTAATCCGGGATATCAATGGAGCCGGCTTATCCTCTAAAAGGAGCCAGCCGCAGTAAAGTAAAGTAAAGTAAGTATCATTGGTTCAAGCCAAAAGGTTTAAACAACTTTCTCGCCCCCATTGAACTATCGGAAATATTGCCCATAAAGACTGTAATAATTTATTTTGTGCATTTTAATATGGATATTTGAGTTTAATAATGTTTATAAGAAAATCTGTAATTCAATTTTAATATAGTCGCGCAATACATTATATGTTTTTATAGTGAAATGCTCGTAACCAATTTTAAGACAACAAATGAGACCTTTCTGTTGTAACATTTGCCATTCCTGTTTGTTTGTGGTGCGTTGACCACACAAAAAGAAATTTAAAACTTGTATTTTTGCGGATTCTCGGTTTGCATAGCAATGTTGCGGGACTCATTCCGATCGCTTCCATTTTTTATTTTATTCAAGAGTTCTGGTCCATTTTCAGGTTCAATTATGGGAGCTGTGATGTGTCTCCATTTAGTTTAAAAATATCAGTCATGAGATGTTGATCCCAAATGAATCTAAAGCATGCATCTCCAGTAACCTCTGACAATTAAAGACAAGCTGTAAGCCTGCATATGGCGAATGCGCTATGACTAATCTAAGGCGTTTGCTGAAGCCTCGGTTGGTATGTTATCTAAGAAATAATGGATTTAACTCACTAGAAATGGGCGATGCTGTCGATATTGATGATATAACTAATTATCCACATGCATGTTAAGGTTTCAGCGCATGTACGTATTTTTGATTTACACATGAATTCATATTTTTGCAACTATGCACATAAATATGTGTTCGCATGCACTGTGTAGCTATCTACCTTCAGTTAAGAATGCATACATGCAAGTATTCACAAAATGCTACTTTATTGTAACCAATCCTCTGAGAGTTTAAATGCTATGTGAGAACAGCCATGACAGGCCCTTGACCATATATCTCCGGCTTAATGACCATTATTTAATCAGCCGGTAATGGTAGCATGAACATTGACGTATTTAATGGAACGCAGGAATTTTCCCGTTTCATGGGAAGTCTCGAATTCTGTTTTACTACGCTGTCAAACTGTGCAAAATGAGAAGTGACGTAATGAGAGCAAAGGCGCCTGACACGAAGGACAGGTTTCGGCTGGTTAAGAAAAATTCGCTAATAGAGCCTGTGCAGATAGTGCTCTGTATCTTTGGTTGGCAGATCATCTATGAGAAGTAAACTGATTACTAAACATTATCACTAGAAATCGCGACCTACTGTTCTTTTTTGTTGTTAATCTGAATTTTTTGGATATTGTGGATGTTCATCATATCACTCAGCCCATTGTCGGTTTGTTAAATTTTGAAAATAATTCAAGCGAGATACTATTCATTAAATCTAGATTAGAGTTTAACGTCAACGCATTTAATATGCGGTCTTGAAACAGATTTGACATCAGAAAGTTCTAGCACGTACGTTTGATAAATCAGCAATTGATATTTTTTGTGCATGAGAAACTTCAATACAAGATTCTGTGATTATTACAGAGCTCGGTGCATCATCCTTATATAAACATATTTGGTCACGAACATCTGGTAAACACGTAAATTTCTCAAATCACAAGATGAGGTGTCGGGATTGTCCATAGCTCAAGTCGACGCTTGTTTAACTGAATGGATAAACAGCCGAATTTATGCGGCGCTCTTAAAGACGCCTAGGAAAATTAGTGCTGTTAGCCTTAACGTTGTCTCTTCGTTGTATCGGAATATACTCACACTGATTGCAGTATAAGCGACAGTAAGGACGCTTTCTTCTCCGACCTAAGTTCTTGATTAAGTGGAGAAAGAAACTTAGATGGGGTACGCCGAACGTTGTCTAGATTGCAGATAAGCCCTAGGCTCAATTCGCAAAGGTAATGGTGAGTGACTGTTGGATAGCCACGCGGAGCATAGGTTAAAAATAAGTAGCACGAAATTCTTAAGAAGATTAATGCGTTGCACCACATGATGTCCTCCATTTCCAGGACTATTATTGATTCAAATAGATCATGTAGCAATTACTTACAAATAGGGTTGTTGAATCCAGGGGTCAGTTCGATTTGGAACTTATGTCGACTCAGACCAATAATTTCTCTATTGTAGATTTCAAGTACATTTTCTGGGAATCAAAATAAGAATACACATCAAACTCGGACAACCATCTTTCTAACAAAATCTGAAGCTTATCCACAGTCTGTTGTCTCGTCTTGGGGATGAAAATTCGAACTTTGGACGAAGATAAAATATGCTATGCACACTGAAGGTACCACTGTGTATAGCATTGTCGGCTCCCATACTAGCTCGGCTTATATTAATATTTGTCAAGCTATAAGACGCGAACTCAGTCTATCTTGAGTCATTCTGTACCAGAATAGCTGTAGAGATGAAAGAACCTTTCGCATAAGACAACAGCAGTATTCAAACTTATTCGTGTAAGAGGTGCGATTAAACTAAACGTTAGCGAAACAATAAATGCATGCATTTATAATCTGATAACAGAGAGATTTATTGTTATCCTGAGCATCTGCATCAGTCCCGATCCCCAAATGTATGCTTATATAAAAAATGTAGATCGCTTATCTCGTTCAACCATCAGAAGTAGAAATACGCAATGTAGTCGTGTCTCTTATACACAGCAAATCTGCAGGCCTGGAATATCCACTTCCGAAATTATTAAAGGATAGTTGCTACACCATGTCTGAGGCGTTGGTGACCTTTTTCGTATTAGGTGAAATGAGGAGACCGTGTCGGTCGTCTGGAGTGAGTTAATCATCATTCCTATTTTCAATACAGACTATCGTACCTTGTGTGATAATCATTGTGATGTAAGCTTAACTACCGTCCTACATAGATTATTTGTTCTTATTATATTAATCCGCCTGAGTTCTTCACGTTAATTAAATAAGGACAAGTTTGTGTTGATAATATGGTTACCTTAAGATAAGTTCCTGAATAGAGATATGTGTATTGCTGTCCCACAATAGCCGTCTTCCGTACTTCAGGAGTGCATGTGACTCAGGATCACAATCTTCTATTCGATATTCTGTCGAAAATTTGTATGCCCACTAAATTTGGAAGTATTTTATGCGTTCTTTGCGCATACCTTTGGTCGTGCTAGTGTCTACAACGAATTAATGCACTTTTTCTACCAGTAATGGTGTTCGTCAGGGCTGTCAACTTTCACAATTTTCGTTTAATTTCGTAATAGATAATGTTCTAAACAACACATCCATATATTCATGATACAGGTTTCGATGTCCTCTTGAGTGATAGATTAGTCGGTCTTGGCCATGCTGACGATATTGTATTATTATTCGAAAATTGAGATTTTTTCGGGCCACCTTGAATAGATTACCAGTCGTTGTTCCGTCTTTTTTAGTATGAAATTCGTATCCTTTAAATGAAAGTTACTTCTAAAAAGATATCCATCACTGCGGCTTCGAAGTTATTTGAATGTTGTTGACATACTTACACATCTTGGTATCTGTAAATATAACTCACGAAATATGCGGTACGAGGTTAATATAAAAATTGCGAATGTTAAAGTAGCTTTCTCTAACCTTAGAAATTTATGTTAAAAATCGTGCTTACCTTAAAGATAATGTATGCAGTGCATGTTCGTAGTTTTTGTTTTCACTAGCATTACTTGATCTTCTATTATTGAAGCCTTTGGTTGCTTACGCACATTTGACCACTTGTTATAGAATCTAAGCCCGAATAGGATATTAAAAACGAAAAAGCAACTCTGAAATCCGTTGGCGTATTTTTGGAGCGACCAGGAAGTGATCCTCGTAAAACAAAGCTAAACCTATAGCAATTGCGTGGGCTCAGTGACGTCTTACCTTAACGTTAATTGCCCAGTAGACCATTATTCTCTCAGCCAGCGCCAGATTGATGTAATAAATATAAATTCGGTCATGAAAAAGTCATCTAAAATCAACCACAACCAAATTGGTTACTATAGGATTCGTTTATCTACCAGAGTTGGATCCATATACGCATCATAGTTTTCAGTTAGAAACCCTGGGTGACATCGCATCAAACTGAGCTCAGTGGCGATCTTGTTGCAAAGTTCTTATGGAATCATCTTAACATTTTTAGTAGGGCAAAGTTAACTGCGAGGTTTGTTCTATATTTATAAATTGATGTAGTTAAAACCACAAGGAATCTGTAATGGGTATTTTGCCTTGCCTTTAATCTGATTTAGTGGTGTGCATTGATGACTAGCTTGCATAATTTCTATGTTACATATGTAAGTATTCATCTGAATTAAAGTCTCCCCTTCGTAAATAACTCAGGTGATAAATTTTGCTTGTGCTAATTTATCATTTACGGCTTTAATGGACAAATATGCTTATTCTTTATATAATTAATAAAACATTTTATTTGTCTCATGGTTATATGGCAGTGAAGCATCGGTTATTTTGGACTGTTTTATTGCATCATTTACTGATGATGACTGACCGAAAGCCTGATATAAAGTTGTTGCGCTTTTGCAACAAAAAGATGAAAGCAGAAAAGGTTTTGGGACAAGCTACTTCTAGAAAAAAGGTTTGAACACTGCTCTAATCCAAACAAAAATTATAATCTAAAAGAATAAAATTCTAAAATATTGCGCCTAAATATTTGTTTACATAATGTGGCTAATATCTTCGCTAATTTTCAGAAGAGCAAATAATCTTGGAATACACTTATAGCCTTCAGTTGTAGAGCGGTTTTTGCCTATTGCACCTCTGTTTTGTCGGTAGAAATTTAAATCTGATCTCTTATGAACACTAAGAATATTTAGAAAACTTGCGACGCTACATTCTTTGATCCAGAGTAGAACCAAGGGCGATGTTCATGCGATGGAATTGAAAACGCTTTTGTTAATCCTAGTATGTCGCTCAAGTCCAGGTGTGCTTCATCGTTTGGTTCTTGAACTTTAAGTACTTCGGCTTTTCGATCTAGCCATACCTCCGGAAATTGTTTATAATACCTTCGACATACAAGAGTAGCTCATGTTGGAATGGTAATATCTTTTTGCTATCTTGTGTTGTGGGAATGATATCATTTGTATGGAGAACTCCAACCGCGTACTTTAGAGTTAATTATTTTGAAAGCTATTGGATGTGGCCTCTGAATTTATGCGCTGATGATTTCAAAGTCAGGGCAAATCAAGCTTTCGTGAGTAACGAGGCGGTACTCCTATGAACTATACGAGAATATAAAAACGATTGATGTTTTGTACTAGTAATGAATTTAACTTTGTATATTGCTAAGCACAAGCCTTTTATTTCCTAATGTTTATTTATAAGTATAAACCATTCATATTATGATCCTGGTTTTATGCTGATTAATTCCAGCTAATTTTTTACGGTTTTATAATTGTCAAGGCAATTTCGAACGTTAGAACGAATTATTACATCATATTTATTTTTCATGTCTAACCGAATAAATAGATTATTTTGTTCTATTTAAATGTTATAGACCATGTATAGATAGTTCACATTTTACAAAACATTTAATGTTTCAAATAGAAATTCGCATTAGTTAATTTCGTGTCTATTTATCCATTCGCCTGTTTATTAAAAACAATCTCTTAACTATTCACAATGTTTCAGGTTCTGCGCCATGTTTGTTTGCGGGCGAGGACCGTCACAGAACGTGCTACTTGCCAAGTAGCCTCAGACTGTGGACCTCTCGGACTAAGTATTCACGGCAACGGCAATACTAATATGAATGTTGTCCCCTCGGCTAACAATGGACTAACTGGTGCCATTAGCTTAGGACGAGGCATGCGTTGTGTCGTGCCGAATCCAGCTGATAATTACACTCGTCTTGTACGCGTTGAGCACACTCGTCGTTCATCACCGCCTATTTTGTTTTTGGGGCCTGTAGACGACTTAATAGCATCAGTTGGCGTATCTGACTACGTTCCACGCTCGTCGTTTTTGTCACCAAAGCTACCAGAGTATTTAGGCTTATTCTGTACTTATTTATTCTCGTTATCCGGTGCTTTAGTCGTACTTAACGCTGTGCCGTGTTATGCATTGGACGGCCAGTGGATTTTGGATGCAGTGGTTGAATTAACCATGCCACGTCTCATTCCGAATCGTAAAACAAGAGCCCGGATAACAAGCGTCTTGACAATGGCTGGCACCCTGTTATTGGGCGCAAATCTACTCTTAGCTGGCATGTTCCTATATTTAGAATTTACGACTCCCTCATCACCAGGTATTGATACTGCTGCTGTTACTGCCCAATCAGCTGTAGATGTTGCTTTAAGCGAAGTTGGTGCCCCATTAACCAGTGTTAATCATGAAATTTCAGCATACATTAATCAGCCAATTGAAAGCTTTGATAGTAAAGATCTCCAGCATGCCCAATTTGTCAAAACCCCTGATTAGCATTAAATACACATTTCGAGTATGTTTGGTTGTACTGTGCATATCGTCCCGTAAAAATCATTTTGACGTAGCTTTTTAAATCAAATTTTTATTCCGTTGGTTGGATAAATATTTTAATTTTGCTCCTGAAATTGCAATAATGATAAATCTGATTCTATAGTTGTATTACTGTCAAGTACTTTCAAAACGTGCATAATTGTGTAGCTGAACTTTAAATCGCAACCGATAGATAAACATGATGGGTGTTTATTTCAGTCTCACAAACTTGCATCAAGTAATAAAATTCTCTTTCACAACCTCGTTACTCTTTAATTATTATGTTCTGAAATTTAGTACTGACCGGGAAAGCATTAAGCTTTGTTGCCAAGTTTGCCTTTGTTAGCAAGCCAACATTTAATGACTGATACCTCTATGAATTTTGCTATACGCAATTTTATTACTAAATTCTTAGAAAATCTATATAAAATTGCATTTTCATTCGAAAATTTGATTGAATTTTAAATTGTTAGTTACAAGAGGCAGGTGAAAGGGCTGTTAAATTATGGTTTTGAAGCACGATTGGATTTATAACTGTCATTCTAATTAAATACGCTTCAAATATTAATTAATTAGTCAATTTGGTTTATTTAGTAATGAGTTTCTAACTCTTGACAATGGGTTTATTAAATTAATGCGGTATACAATTTAATCCTAATTTTTAATGGAAACTTTTGTTAACTGACTTTACAATTTTAAGAGATATCGCTCACAAATTAGCGTTTCTGTAACCTTGCTAGTACCAAATATATTCTATTAATCTGTAACATTACCGGAGATCCTGGTCTTTCGCATGATTGGTTCCCGAGGAAACATCAGCGGGGCCTCCACACAAGTAAGTTTATTGCTAGATTCCCGACGATTTTCGCGCATTCAATTGTTTCTTAGCTAGCAATGCCGCGACGTGGCGTGATCATGTTTTCGTCTTCGCAAAGAAAAATTAACCGGCAAGACTTTCTGCCTACTCCTACGGTGCCAGCTCTTCGCCCATTCCCATCGTGGATGGGTGACTTGTATTATATAATCCTGTTTCCGTAGGATAATGCGAACAATATGTTCATTGAATAAATTTCTGGCAGGCAGGCCAGCCCCGAATAACTTACTAAATGCGCCATAAATCATATTTTCTTTTAGTACACATAAAAGCCAGGGTCTGAACTTTGGTTGTCAGAAAGCATTTGAGACACTCTAATTGTAAGGACAATGGCAAGTAAGCAAACTTGGTACCGAATTTTGTTTGTTAAAACATTGTAAATCTCTTAAAATTTACTGATACTCCTGTCGATTCTGACGAATAATGCAATCCTTTTCGTTGCAAGCATTTATGAAGAAAGGAAGCAGATGACGGTGTCTTAGCTTATTCATCGTCATTCCATTTACATGGCGGTCCGCTTAAGCATCATGCGGGTCAATGAAAAGCTTTATAATTTTTATTCTTTGTCTGCAGGTACGACAAATTAGTTTTGCTGGGAACTCGAATTTCCGCTTTATATATTTATTCTGTGTTTGGTGCATTGTGGTCTGTTTCCATATTATGATAAGTAAATAATTGTTAGTTCCAGTCAGATTTAAAAGCATTTTATGCTAAATAAAGGGTTGCACGTATTCTGCATATTTTACACTTGCCGGAATACTCTTTAGAAAAAAAAGTTCTTCAAACGCGGCTACGTTTTCTTTCTTATTCAAATATACATTGTAAAATGCAGTAGACATCGTACAGTTGACTTAGTATGACCATTATCTACCCAGAATCAAGAGCAAATAATGGTTGTTTCTTGAAAACCTTTATAAAGTCTCAATTTATTGCCTACATTCGGATTTAAAGAATTTTATAGACAATATACCCGAAATTGCACTTTTCAGGTGCTTAACTTTACGACAGTGTCATTTTTATTGAGCACAATATCTGCGATAATACATTAACTGCATAACATACTTTTAATCTATTAGTATATATTTCCTGTATTTATTAGAGACGGCTAACTAGGTAGAAGGATTAATAATAACGTATCATAGGTAAATAAACAAACAGGTTTTTGTGCTTTTCATTCCTGATACACAAATATATGTATGAATGTTCTCCATAATCACGAGTATAAAGTTTTTTAAACATATTGCTTATTTATCCTTTATTCGTATATTTTTAAATTTACAGGATGCATATTGGGAGTGGGGTACATTGTTTAAGTCTGGTTTTTTGCGATATTGAATTTTGAATTATTCGTGAGAACATGTAGATTGGACATTGAATTTGTTATTAGGAAAAAACTATTGCATAGTATTCAAATATCATTACATAATGGATAGTGCATCATTGTCAAAAAGATACACAAAAGACTGGCATACACTATTTATACATAGAGCAGGTTAAGGTGACGTTGCTGAATGGTTGTTTCTTTAGAATGTGTTTACGCTTTTCAATAGATTTTTCGGAGAATATTTATGGTACGCTGATTATACTTAGCCAATTTTATGAAGATGCCTGTGATTTCCTATTTAACGTAATATTCTATCGTGTGAAAAAATGCTAAATTGATTGTAGTTCGTTTAGGAAATTTTTGAACATAGGTGGAAACTATTTGGCTGATTATGATTGTGAAAAATTTGGCTTACCGAATAGTGTTCCTTTTGCATAATATGGTTGCTAGTTTAAGCAAAACATTTTAAAATTATGTAACGAACATGCGACTGCTCTACAGTTTTACCATGCAATTATATATTTTTATTATCGTCTTACAAAGTTATTTAATTCTTAAATGCTAGATAATCAACTTCTTGATCCATTTAAACAAATAACGTTTATCATGCAGATTCTTCAGCTGCTTGTTTGGAATTAGTGGTTTTAAAGAGATTAATTAAATAATCATCAGCACTTCCAAGAGAATATATATGACCATGTTTGAAATAATAAAATTCAATTGACTTTTTTTGTAAATACTTATATTTGTTAAATTATTTTCAAGTGACGGGCTTTCAATGTTGTGTAAATATTCATGGATATAACTTCGTTTGTTTTTGGCAGTGTTTGCTTACATAAAATGGACGTTTTTTGAAGTGCCTTTTTACCGAAACTTATGACTGCCTCGTGTATTGTATTGAAACATTATAGCTTTCCTGACATTCTCTTGTTTCGACCTGTGATATAAAATTGTTGTTTACGTCGTTTTATCTTTTATAATAATGTTTAACTATATATTCTCAATTTATCAATTATAGGCTTTACCGGTATTTGTGCGTAACTAAGATTGATATATTGAAGAAATTAAGTATTACAACTGGCTTTTACTAAAATGGTTTATTCCATAGTTTATTTTCTAAAAGTGATTTCGAATGTTCTATTGTTATTTGTTAATGCGTTTACTAAATGTTGTTATTGTTGTTTTGTTTTTTAACGTTTATTGTTTTGTGTGCAATAAATTTGTATGCCTAATTACATTGTGATTACCATCGGAAAAGCGGTTTGTTATTTTAAATAAATTATATCTGGCTTTGGTTTTATACATATATAACTTGTTATTTTACAAAAATGCTACATATAAGTATCTCATCTTTTAGTTTTGCAACATGTTTTTGTTTTTGGAACGGTGATCAATATTGCCTTATCGCTCCAGCTTTGCAATATATAAACATCAGCAACAGTATAATCTCGAAAAGAAGTGCGATACTTTCGATTGATAAACTAAACGGAAGTTATAAATACATGTTGGATGAAATATCTCTATAAATTTTTACTTGAGCGTATATAATTATTGTATTACGATAGGAATTCATCATAATTTCATGTTTTTATCAAAATATTACAGAGAATAGCAAATTAAATTCATATATTTGATCACGGTTTTGTCTCCAATGATATGAATATCAGCAGCAACCAAATTCATAGGTGGGAATCGGATTTACTCACATTTTATTCAGTTCCTCACTGCTTACTTCTTAAACCACGTTATTGGAACTTAAACTCCTGACCAATTTGGCAACTCATATATGTCAGTACAAGGGAAGCAGCATGCCAATAAAATTTTGCTCTTGTACGGTGCCCAAATTAGACATTGTGGAGAGCTCAAAGCAATTTTAGTCTTCTGGAAACAAGCAAATGTAAATTAGCGTTTGCGCAGTTACCGAGTCATAACATTAAAAAAATATCTGGATATTCACCATGCATATTTAGCCATATATTCTTCTACACTAAAAAGAGGTAGCACCGTTAGCCAATTTACGCTTATTTATCCTTGGGACCCTTGCATATGAGCACAGTATTGTACGACTTCAATCCAAAACAGTCCCATCTGGCATTAACACTGGGGCCTCAATTTTAGATTCCACTTCAGAAGCCTATTTCTGCTTATCCACTCTGCAAGAACCAATAAAAAAGAGAATATGTTATAATTCGCACCGGCCAAAGCACTATGGAATCACTATTAGATGTCCTATTCCGGATAGTTTGTGTGCAATAAGAGACCTTAAGGTCGCCCATTTCTAGCTGGATGAAAATTGCCTATTTTAGATGGCCTAGCCCTAATGCCTGGTGTGCATTTGTTGGACATTGGTTTTTTATTTTCAGTTTTCGGTCTAAGGCAATCGTGCACGCTCTGCCGAGGATAAGAAATGTGAAGGAAATCGGATTTAACCCTCCTGTCAGCGAAATTAATCAAGCTGCACGCTAACCAGAAGCTGGATCTGGTTGTCGACGGGTTTTTGAAACGTTTTTCATAAATAAATTGACAGTTTTTGAGGAAAGCAATGCCTAAACAACCTTGTTAACCATGCGAGAGAATAGTATATTAATTCACGTGAAATTGATTATGTATGTTCAGTAAGTGCAGATTTTCTACGCAAGAGACTTTCATTTTTTGTGTTTAGTGTTTTGGAAATTTTAATATGTATAATCCTTGTGGTATGACAAGTATATTTCACATTAGTCGCCACCGAAAACAACGCTGGTTTCGACATGAGTGATATTTGTTAGAACGCTATTTTCTTGTCTAGCTCCTGATAAGCCTAGAGTTTAACGGGACTTGGGAATGCGAGTGATTGAAACTGAAATCAAGTTGAGAAGTATAAAACCGATTCGCCATCCAGGATTGAGTAAAAATGATTATTGCAGTTCTCTGGAAAACTTGCTGCGAACTTGTTGTTTCAATGCAGGGTGAGGTTATTCTAGGTATAATAATAACCACAAGGAAACTTCATCGCATTTTGTTGCGTTATAGTAGGTCGGATCCATACGTTTTGAATAAGTTTATTTGGTCGCACTTCTGTGTGTATTATTGCATTTATCTTGGCTAGACTCAATTCTGAATTTTTGGTTGTGAAGGGACTATATGTTAATTTAATGTCAAACTGCATTTTTAAACGATATTTAAGATTATGTTGCGTAATCATCGTCCACAATCTGTAGTAGTTTGTGTTTTACAGAAAATTTTATGATTCGCCTTTCAAATCGAAATGGATGCCAAAGCAGACATGATTTTAATTTTTTTTGTGCGGAGTCGCTTTAAATTCACATTATCAACTGATTTACTAGGAAAATAAAACTGTTTAAATTGATAAAGCAGTTTAACGAATATATCAGCATAGAAATTGTGCAGCCGATATTTCCACTCAAGTTCAATGTATGAAAAACTCTAGGGGTGAGAGCCTCATGTCTAATCTTGTTTTCCAAATATATGCAATGCGGTTTGCTCCTCGCTGGTCAGTTTGCCTCCGTACTCTGATGATGATCATAGAAGGTCGAAACGCTTCAGTGCGTGCGACTGGTAGAAGTTTTTTTGTTGTTCGACGACTGGTTATATACTATTGATTAGATACAACAGGTTTGGTGTTTACTTGAAGCTCGCAAACTTTATTGTAAAAATATATCAGGCTGCAAAACGCCCCTGCTTCAAGTAGATGCCGTACGACGTCACAAAGCAAGTTCGGTGCTAAGATAGCTGATAATAATACTGTTGGAGGGCCCTTATTAGGGCCGGAATTGCGTTCTCCGGGAAATGTGTAGAAATACTTCTAGACACTTGAGGCCGGCTCTGGTTGACTGGCTGGTGTTCCTTCTATTATGGCGTTGACATCAGCGGCGAGAGACTGAAGGCTGAGGGTTGACTCGTTGAAGATCTGCGACAACACAGTGGTGACTGGCACACTTGAAGGTCCAATAAGTAGATGTTGCTCCGTCTCACTAGTTGTGCAGAGACAAGATTGGCAGGACTAAAAATGACTGCGTGTGAAGCAAGTCCGGAGGTCATCGTAGGTAAAAAGTTAATATGACAGAGGACAGCACGCACTCGTAGTTCACAGCACAAGGCAAAAGTGAACACTGAAAATGAAAGCTCGCAAGACATTGGTTAACGGCAAATTTCGCTTGTTTTAATTGGTGCCACGTAAAATAAATTTGACTTTCATTTAAGCAATATGTCGGCGAATTGTTTTTGAGACGTTACAAGTCATTTGGTGTGAAATAAAATAGAAAACTAAACATCATTTCACATTCTGCTACGGAAGCGCCTTGTTGCTGTCTAAACGTATTAACTATGCAAGTAGTATTGTGTGTTAGTATTGCAATAGTCAATTTATAGGTGGAGAGCTCCCCCCTCGCAATTGCATTATTTAAGACTGACGTGGATTCAAGTGAGTCTTCGCAGAAATGCACGAATAAAAATAAACCAAAGCCAGGAAAATGATGGAAGCAGCATGTTAATGTCTAAAGGTGTTAACTATGCAAGTGACATTGCGTGTTAGTATTATAATATTTAATTTGTAGGTCGAGAACCCCCTCCCACAATGGCCCTATTTGGGACTGACGTGAATGCAAGGGAAAGTCTTCGCAGAAATTCACGAATAAAAATTAACCAAAGCCAGGAAAATGACGGAAGCAGCAGTCGCGCCACAGAAGTGAATAAGAAATAGATTTTTCTGTCCGCACCCTATACATGTAAACTACTATAAATATTTGGTCAAAAATGAAACGCTTGATTAGCAAAACGGATGGTAAGAATAGTATCAGCAAAAATGATAAACTGAAGTTATAGGGATAATTAAGTCTATGCTAGATGAAACGATTATAGTAAACTGAAAGAATCTGCATACATAGCCTAACTAATACGGGTATACAAAAAAATGGTCGCCGCGCCCGGTGACAATCGACGGATCTCTACGAGTTTTTCCATTATAATTACCAAGTTAATTCGCCTGTCATCAAAATTTAAGCCTATGCTTGCATCCTCTGGGTGCTCAGAATTATTGATCGATAGAATAGGACCAGCAAAGTGACCTCAAGTTTGTTAAGAATCAACTGGTTCCCGAAGAAAAGGAAGTTTTGGAAACGTCAAACGTAACGGTTTTCATTGAAAATGTATTTTTAGAATTCTTCAACGGACAGCTTGCGACTATACAATTGGATTCTGGAACTAAAGTGTCGGTGTTACCCATGGTTTGTTTAGCAGTAGTCACGATTCATCATTGAGCCGGTGTCAAGAACGTGGCAGACGATGTGCTCAGCAGAATTCTTGTTGATTGAGTTTCGTCACATAGGAAGGTCTCCGAAAAACAGGGTGATTATGCCACATGCCAAGAAATAGTCAGCCAGTTAAAAAACGGCACATAGGAGTCTGCACTTAGAAAGGCATTTTTCTTGCAAAAATGACTAAAAGTGCAATGGTTTGTGCCGGAGTGTATACGATCTGAATTGATGACTTTTAAACATGAAACTTTGTAACATTCCAGAGCCGGGCACCTCAACGAGAGATTGCAGTCTCGATTGTATTGACACGGTATATACAGGGATACAAAGCTATTGTAAAAATGCACTATATTTCAGCGTTGTAAACCGCAAAAAGAAAATTTACCTCGATTGCTTACAACGCCACTGCAGAAAAACCGATTTCTGCATATCGCTTTGGTAGGGTCGGTGCCGGTGGCTTTTTAGCTTGTGTTATCCACGATCGATAAATTTATCCGATGGTTTGAGTTCGTACTACTGAAGCAAATCACAACGGACAGTATCAAGAAGTGATTAGAAGAGCGGCAGCTTAATCAATTTGGTCCACTCCAAGTTATTGTTATCGATCAAGGTGCACCTCTCACTCCAAGTAGTTTTGAATAAATAGTACTTGAACTGAAATCTTGGCTGCATAATTTCTATGTAATCACAAACATCTAGTTTCTTCAGCTTTCGCAATATATAATTAATTCAGACAAATGGGGTAAAAAATATTTAAAGAATCGTTACAAACAATACGAAAACCAATGATTTGTATTTGTGCAAATAAAATACACGTGGCGAAATCTACAATTTTTTATCCACAGCACTTATAAATTCCAACCTTATTTTGATATTTAATTTCGCATCTTAAAAATAATAGTTGGTAAACTTGCACGCACAGATTTAAAAATATGCTTCGTAGCAGACAAATTTTATTCCTTTAAGTTTCAATGTCTTTTCATTCTAGTAGTTAAACATTTGTCAGTTCAATTTACGCAATTTAATGGACAAACGACGCCTGCATATTGATAAATGGTATTACAGGTCGCTATTCACGCCAATTTTGATTTTATTTTTTGGAAATTTAAATGCGTTATTCATTCTCACATGAACAGTGTGATTATTTTAAACGTATGCATAAAACTGTTTGAACCTATACTTTTATGTTAGAAAAGGCAATTCCCTTAAATGTGATGATGAAGATTTTTTACTGGTTCTGAACACGCCAGTTTCGTTTGAAACCTCTTTAACAATCAAGAATGTGTAACTATTATGTGTCGCTAAATTATGTCATGACTACTACGAAATTGTAATAATTGATGTTGATCTAGGCAGGAGTTAAGGTCTTGTCCAAGTATCTGGTGTTCAGAATTATATGTATTCTTAATTTTGTAAAATTTAACTTATTTCCAAAGGCATAGTGTTGGTCACATTCATGAATATATAACATTATAAATAATGAATTAGCTTTGAAGCCAAATTACTAAATATTTTAAGATATTGCACCATTCAATTTTACCATATTTCTGGACAAAATATATAATTGGTTTTGGGTGTAATGCCCGCACTTACTAACAAGTCTCCATCAAGCACGAAACGCGTGTATATGAGATTATAACTTTGTTTACGTTGATTTGCCCTATCCGAATTGTTCTATCTCAGCCAACATTTTACTTGGTAAGATATAGTAGCCGACAAGAAATCCGTTTATTTGGCATATACCGAGGGCATGTGCTTGAGCCGATAGGCTAGACTTCGCGTTAACTACCAGCTAACGACGACTATCGCGAGTATAGTGGCCTTGCATATCGGAAACCTGGTTTGTAATTTCTGCGAACAGCCGCGTGATTTTTCGGGTAAAAAATAACACCACGTCAATCATGCGTAAATCATTTTGTGACAGTTTTATTTGATAGCAAAAAAATAAAAGCAAATAGTGAACAAACGTTGAAGTTAATGTAAATGAAGGTAAAATTAGAATGAAATTAATTAAATTAAGCTTATGGATATGAAATTAAAACTCATGCCATTTCCAACCACTCGCACAACCTAGTCAAAATACCATCGGTTACGTGAGGTGATGAGCTTTGATCTTCCTTTTCTATTACATGAGAAAGATGACCAAGGGTCTCGCGAATTCAAACCGACGAGATTTACAGAATCAAAAATGCAACTGTTGCCTTTATTAGTCTCACATACATATGAATGTAATATCAGCTGGACAATTTCTACGCAGTCGTGCTTCGTTAATAACCATGAAATATCAAAAGCGTTTTAGAACACGTTACTGACGGAAAATTTTTCATGTTAAACAAAAGGTTGAAGATAAGAATTGTAGTTCGCAAAACATTAACTTATCGACAAACTTGCAATCAAAAATAGATTAATTAAAATTAATGTTACACAGGTTTTACGACGAGACAAATAAAGATCTTTTAAACCTTCGGGAAGCAAATTGTAGAGTAAATAATAACATGATATTTCTAAGAAGTTTCACCACAGTCAATAAATAGTCAGCATGTGGTGTGTATTAGAGCAGCGACACGTTTACCTTCCACAGCTAATTTATTGTAAACATCACAAGCTTCTTTTGATGCAGTTACAATCACCTCTTGGACACCGTCGGTATTTTTCACATATTCAATAGTTGATTCAGGCACTTGCAATATTCTTAGTTGCCCTCGGGATAAAATAACATGAGTCGGATTGTGCTGAAGTAATTCTTTCACATCGTCGATCTGATTCGTAACAGATTCAATTAAAAAAAACATTAACTGATTAATCCTTTGCACTATGTGGTTAATGTAAATAACATGAAATAGTTCAGTTTATACTTGTAAATGTAATGTTACTCAATAAAGCAATCGAAATATTATAAATATACATTTAGATTGTGTTAGCCTTAGTTCTCTTTGTTGGTCTGCCTGGTGTAAGAAACTAACCGGACTTAGCACCACTAGTATTGACTGTATACTAATTTAGGTGTATTAGCCATCAAACCAACGGTAAGGCTTAGTCTACAGTAAAAATGACAAATGTTAACGTCAAATTAGTAATGAAATATCAAATTACAAGATAGTTATGCAATAGCTTTTCCAACTGTTACAAGGATAATAAGTTCTTTATTGAGAAATATATTGTGCTACTGATGACATTTAGAAACTAAACAATCATCAATTTCATATTCGTCACCACTGTCAATTGCAGACACATTTATACATCTTAGATGGTGCTGTGTAGTCGTATTGATTTACACAACTCTCGTAGGAAAATCCTGGTAGTAAACACTTACATTAATCATTTTCTGCGAGGTATTGATGGCCATTTCCAATCACTTCGGTTACAGTTTTGCACATAATGATTCCCAACAACAGAGGAAATACAATTTGATAACAAATCGGTTAACGCTCTATTTATAATAACGTATGAATATTACTGAACGCATAGCTGCTTAGTTGGTCTTAATCAAGGTTGAGATCTTGATATAAACACCTGCCACATGATACATACATTTGTCAGTATAAGCTATGTATTGCATAGAATTTGCCGTGGACAGAACTAACCAAAAAATATAAGTTGGTATATAACTAAAAATTGTTTGTAATGTGCGACAGGGTAGATCAGTGGTTAGAGCACTAGATTGCGAAGCAGACGTACCCAAGTTCCAGCCCTGTCCGTGGAAAATTCTGGACAATACGGGATGCGTTCATAATAAGAACGAAACCGGTCTACTGGATTAATTGTCTCTTCCACACTATACCATTCTTAGTTTATACTTACAAATGTAGGTACATAATGGGTCAGGTGTTTATATTAGGTACGCAACCTTGATTAAGAGTAATTGTTATTACCGCCCGCGCAACCAATGTTCGTTTAATTTTATAGCTGATTAATTGTCCGAGTGTGTGCACTTTATTTATCTAATCGGTAATGCAATAAAAACAGTTGTAATATATATATATATATATATATATATATATATATATATATATATATATATATATATATAGTATAACCATTGCCTTCGAATATGACACGGTATATTCCTTATTAGGAAAAAAACTTTAGTACCAAGGTGGAAAATGGCCATTTATTTCAAGACTACTAAACTTCACTGTCTATTTTTCATTTACATACATCTTGTGCTTTGATATGATTATGGGGGTGGCAACTAGTCTGACTAAGTTTTACTTCTATTTCTTGTTTGGACTGATTAGTAAATGTATATGCGTTTGTGTCTGTGTGTGTCAGTATGCGCGTAGAAGTTTTTCTCTAAGTTTTGCAAAGTGATGTCTGAGATCTGGTCATTCATGTATTGATAGATTGAGTTATACAACTTTCAGCATTGTTGGTTGTTTCGACTACGAATATTATTTTCCCGAGTGTTGTCTTTCGTTTCGTTTTGTTCCTCAATTTTTTCGGTACACTTGGTAACAGCACATGGTGTGCGGATTTCATTGTTGGATGTTCATGATATTTGAATCATTAGGTCTTGATATAAAAAATCGATCCATTACTCACTACGACATGTCAAGTATAAACCAAGATTGTATATTGTAGAAAAGGAATTCATCCTAGCATTTTGTCCTTATTGGGAACTCATATCGATGGCCGTGAATTTGCCGCGACAGGATTCCTAGAACCACTGGAGCCATCCTTGCCGCCAGGATGGTATCAAAGGTAGACCGATGATATATTTCCATCGCCGGTGCCAGGTCACACTCTACACAAGCTTATCTTATTATACACGAAAGACGTACGGTTTTGTTTTAATGGAAGCATCTACAAACAGACTGATGGTGTGGCAATGGGAAGCCCCTTATCTCCAGTGTTGGCTGAGATTTTTCTAAGGCACCTAGAGAACACATCATTAAAGAGTGACATAAGTAAATGTGCTCAATATATACGGTACGTGGATGATATATTTCTTGTACTTAAGAACAGGTCGCAATCACGAACATTGATTCAAAGTTTCAACAAAGCACATAAGAATATCGGCTTCACGTCAGAGCACGAGAAAGATAATTGTCTGCCTTTCTTAGATGCACTACCAAAGAAAGAAACTAATGGTAAATTAAACAGAACAATTTACCATAAACCAACATGGTCTGCACAGCATGTGCATTACAGCAGTTTTGTGTTGTTTCAATATAAATTATCAACAGTTCGTGGCTGATTTTCAAGAATTGACAGGTTGGTTAGTCAAGATTCAAAAGAATATGAATATAATAAAGCAATTAACGATTTTGTGTCTAACGGCTAACCCAGACAATTAATTGAATCAATTATTAAAAGGGGAATTGAACAGAAACAGACGTATTACTGGTCAGAAAAGGAAATAGTCTACCTAAACATCCCATTAATGGGAGAAGCAGTTTCCCGAATGGCAAAAAAAAAGTTGAAGCAGCATTAACACACACATTTAATGCAGCTAAACTCAATGTTATCTCATCTTCTCCAAAGAAGGAGTTCTAACTGATAGAATGAATATAGTTTATTTAACAATTATATAACTGATTAATAAATAAAAATATTTTGCGTAGTAATAAAACCAGTTTTATTTTTCAATAAATGACGTAATGTGCAATTCAATGTTAATTATTTATGATTTGCTAAATAGTCCAGTAGGAATTCAGCTGTAGGATAATGATAATACTTGTCGTGAGATAACACATGAATTTTAAACATTACTATATATATATAAAAGACATATATATATATAGAGGAGTATATATATATATATATATATATATATATATATATATATATATATATAGGAGTTTTCAATGGCTTTGATAACCTAAAGTACTGTGCTGACGAAATACGATGAATAAACGAGTTTGTCTCCATTATAGAATACAGAAAAATAACTACGCATAGGGAGGTGGATAATCAGACATCCAGCAAAATTACTATTACTGTGATCAAGGTTGCAATCTTGATAAAAACACTTGACCCATTAAGTACATACATTTGTCAATATAAACGAAGAATTGTATAGTGTAAAAAAGCAATTCATTCATTAGACAGGTGTTGTCCTTATTCAGAACTAATGACGTATTGGTCAGAATTTGCCGCGGACAGGGCTCGAACTTGGGCGCGCCTGCTTCGGAATCTGGTGCGTTAACCAGTGAGCTACTCTGCCGCACACTACACAATTGTCAGGTATATTCAAACTATATACTTTTTTTCAATCCTAATGGTTATATGGCAGTGAAACATTAGTCACTTTTGACTTTTGTATGGCTGGACATGATGATGATGGTGATGAACAATACAAACTGTAATGAAGCCTTGCTGCATCGGCCGTCAAGCAGAACAAACTGGGTCGCTTTACCTGTTGAGTTGTGCAGGGTGGGTAAGTAAAATCAGGCTAATACAGACACCTTCATCTCCGATTCTGCCTCATTTCTTTGTCTTTTCTTTTCTCAATCTAACAATAACGCTTCTTTAAATGTTATTAATATGGTGGAAGATAATCATATCACTCAGATCATTGGTGGATTTTGAAATATTGAAAATAGTTCAAGTGAAATACTTTACATTAAACTTAGGTTAGGGCGTGTGCGACAATTGAAACAAATTGAACAAGAAGAAGCTTTTGCATGTAAGTTGGATATGTTACAATATCGATATACGTTGTGTATATCAAACCACAATACAGGATCACACTAGCATTACAGAACTTAGTGCACCATCCTTATATACGCGTTATTGGCCGCAAACATCTGGGTCCACCGAGATTAATCGAGCCGATAAATGGGGCGTCGTTATTGGCCTTATTTTATAAGCTGAATCTTGTTTATCTGAATGGAACCTTGAAAACAGACGAATTTGAACAGCACGCATAAATACATCTACCATAAACAATGCCAGAAATCTTAATCAACTTTGTCTTCTCGTTGTATCTGCATAGGCTTCCATCAAATGCAGCACAGACGACAGCAAGGTCGAGTTTTACTCCGAACTAATCTCTTTACTAAATCGAGCAATAATTTGAGATATAGTCTTAATTATGAGTGGCATTAATGTTCAAGTTGGGCGCTAAAGTAACGCAGAATTTCATTTAGGTGGAACATAAACTTTAAGCTTTACGTGCAATTATAATAATGAACGACTGTCGAATAGCTGCGTGGAGCATAGATTATGCTTAAATGGCACAAACATTAGACGAAGTAGTGGAAACATTAGATCATGTAGCAATTAGTTATAGATGGCATAGTTGCATCCAGGGCTGTCGTTCCCTTTAGAACTTCTATGTCGACTGGAATCATGTATTACCCGTTGTAGATTAACATTCAATTTTTCCGGAAAATAAACCTCCATTAGATGTAAGAAAACTCGAACATCTGTCTTCCCGACAAAATTATGAACGAATTCTAAAATAAAAGCTAACCGGTCTTGGTGGCAAAAATTCGAATTTACTTTGGACGAAGAGAAGTTCCACTATACACAACATATGTATTACTCTATGTCGCATAATAGGCTCTCGTAAAGAATATTTTGAACCCAATAAAATATATGGATATTCTCGACACTAGGCGCCAAATTCCAACCAGCTCGGCTAATAACAATACTCGCAATGTTGTAAGATGCCAAATTAAGCGCATTGTAAAAGTCGATCTCGAATACGCTTTGACTAAAAAGGCCGAAGGAATGGAAGTGTTAGCATCAGGCAATAACCGCTGTTTGTTCCAACTTGTCCGCGCAGCATATCCGAGAAAATTAAAAGTTAGCAAAAATATAAATGATAGTAACAACCATAAAGTAACCGAAATAATTAGTCGTCTTGATAGGTGGGCTGGAAACTTCAAAGATCAATTTACGTCGGCACCTGTGTCAGTCCCGATCTATGAATGTATGCCAGTATCAACAATTTGGAATGTTAATTTCGAGCTACCATCGGAGTTAGAAATATGAAATACAATCCTATCTCTAAAACGTCGCAAAGCTGCAGCCCCCCGCGATTTGATTAAAAGCTCATTTAAGGATGGGGGCGATAAAAGTTACGGTGCGTTAACTGACTTTTTGTACTACATGACATGAGGAGACCGTGCAGCTTGCTTGGAACACGACAGCCAACATTCCTATCTTGAGAAGCATCGTAATTCGTGTGAAAACCACAGTGGTATAAGCTTGACTCCAGTCGTATCTAGGTTATTTGCTTCGTTTAACTTTCTTTGTCTTAGCACTTTGCGCGAATCTCAAACTAAAAAAACAAGCTGGATTCCGGTCAGGACGAGCTTATGCAGATAAGGTATTTTACGTTAAAGAAAGTTCTTAAACAAAGGCATGTACATAGGCGTTTCAGAACAGCTATCTTTCTAGACTTCAAGGGAGCATTTAACTCGGTGGATCGTAATGCTCTATTTGATATTCTGTCGAATTTGTAAATATTATACCGCTCTCTACACAAACACTTCTGGTCGCGTTAAGGTATACATTGAATAAAAGCACAATTTTACGACCAACAGTGATGTTCGTCATGAGTGTCCTCTTTCTTCTCCCTTGTTTAATTTTTTAATAGACGCCATTATGAACAAAACTCTTTCATAAGTTCGCAGGTGTCGAAATTTTCTCCGGCGGCAGATTAATCGACTAGAATATGCAGATGATATCGTGCTATTGTTTGACAATCCAGACGTTGTTCCGTCTTTCCGTATGAATTTGGCACCCTCTAAATGTAGAATACTTTTACAGAATCACCTATCACACACTCCGATTCTGCGACTGCACAGTGAACATTTGGATATAGCTGACAAGTTCGCATACCTTTACAACTCTATCAATAACTTAGCCAATTTGACTGACGAAGTGAGAAAGGAAATCGCGAAGCTAGAAATTATATATTTTGCTCACTTGGCTACTAAGGCAACTTCATTAGGTCGTCAGAGCAGCAAAAGAGACAGATTACCAGACCTGTGGTGAGATACTACTATTTTCGTTATAAGTCACTTGCGTCGTCACTAACCAATACACAAATGAATGAATGTAACTCTGAGGGAGTCTAGAAGCAAAAAACGAATCGAGTGAAAAAGTCTAAGTAATTCTTTTGGATTGCGAGCCTTAATAAAATTCATGTGCAAAAAATAAAAGTAACGGTTCTGGAATCTGATAAAATTTCTTTTTCGTATTGCACATCTCATTAGTTCTACCTTACTAGCCTAAGTTCTCTTGAAATCAAACATGCGGAAAATCTAGATATTTATAAACGTATAGTAAGACCATCTGAAATAATAATTTGCCGCATGAAAAATACTAAATTAACAGGATATACAAAAGAAACAATGCCTTATAATCATGACACACTGTTATAACGAATTTGGTGACTGTTAAAGAATGCTAGGTCGTCTATTTCCCAAGAAGCAGCCTTAAATGTGTGCGAATAAGGCTACCGTAATCTTTTACTGGCTATTGATTTCCTAGTACTAAATTAGTTCAAATAGGATAGAAATGATTTACCAAAGTCAGCATGAATAAAAGTGATAAAACCATGGGCACATGCGTTTCGAGCATACTTGAGACTCACCAGCAGGAGTCGGTATAACGCCCCATACACATTTTTTTTACTGCGGCTGACTCCTTTTGGTACAAGTGGTGTCCCCTCACCACTCGGCTTTTTGATCGAGGACGCACTTTCAGCTCTCGTACACCAAGCGCAGCTCCGCAGCAGCAGTAAGCTGGCGTAATGGTTGCGCCGTGGTGGCCGAAGGAGAGCTCGATGCCTGCCATTCGAAGCATGTAAAAATGGTCTCCAGGATTCCATGCACCCCTGTGGCTGGTGCTGAACCCTTTAGTGAGTGGGAACACACGCCGATTCATTGTGCCGTCGTCGGGCTCATGTGGTATTTTATAGGAGATTCGATTGCCGGTCGGAAATCCACCACGCCCTGGTGACACCACCGCCATAGCCCCGTTAGCCCATGTACGATCGGCCATCGAGACATGGTTGACACACTATGTATTTGGTCAAGAAATGTGGAACAATTGGGCGGCACACTCTCATACGAAAGTGTGGACAAGAAGTAGTAGACTTAACTTCATATAAAGTCTTCGACAATGCGACTTAAAAGCCAATTCACTATGTATAATGTATGCCGAGCGTGTAAACTGTACCGGTACAATGATTTTCGAAATGCCGAAACTATACATGGTACTGACACGATGGTTTTCTAAATACCGAGCCTGTATCGGTTACCAACACAATTTTTTACCAATTTTTTTACCAACATTTAGCATAAAACCAATTATTATCAACTGTTACTCCAGAAAATCAAGTTATCACATTCCGTGACAATCATGACATCACTTAATCAAAAATATAATAGTTATATATTCTTTGTTGCAGAGAACTAATATATATGCAACTGTGTTAGGTATTGCGTACCTAGTAACAAGTAAGTTCAAATATGGTCAAAAGGATATAACAAAGTCTGTACGAACTAAATGTATAATGTCATGTGCACATGCGAGGAGAGTGTGTGAAACACGCTTAATGCTCGAACTTTTTTCTTCTACTTGCACCTATCAGGCTGCAATCTGTTTAACAACAGAATGTCAGCGAATTCAAACTCGTTTCTGCTATTGCATTTGATAAGTATTTTAAAGAAAATGTCTGGTCAGCATACGTGCGAGTATCCAATATGTTGCAATTTAAAAATATATAAATTTGCTCAAATACACCATTTTAGAGAAATGTAAACCTAAAATCCAATAATTTACATTAGATTATTTTAAATACCTGTATTCCTGGAATGTGACTTGTGTTTGTCTCCCTCCAATCCCAACCGCGACTTCCACCAGGCCAAAGTTTAGCATCCCTATACGTTTTCTGCAAACAATTATACATATAGCCGAAGCCGATTGAATTAGGAATGTTTGTTATGGTGAAAACAACATTTGTAATGTTGCCAAAATATTACCAACGCCATATTGATGAACGTTTAATAACTGACGTTTTCAATTTGTCCATAATTTGAACTTGATATGATTAATTAGAATTAAAAAAACACGCCTATAGAAGATTACAAAGATTGAAAGTAGTTCAGACTTCTACAGTCGGTGTTTTTTGACATTTCCGGGGCCACATAAACTTCGTATTCTCGTCGTCGGTATAAATACGACGACAGTCACAAGAAGGCATCAGAGACATGCGTGACGCAAGGTCGAAATAATTTAGGATAAACTAAATCTAATTACATATATAATTATATAATTATATATATTCAAATGGCGAAAAATGATTTTTTAACAACGAAAACACTATACTTTAAATGAGGCTGCAAATTATCTCTCGCATTCTGTCATGAATACAGCTGAGTATACGTGATCAATTCACACTAAGATTCATCAAGATATATAATTTAATTAAATGTTTAGAGAATTATCAGCAAAAATAAATACAATAAGTTTGCATACACAGTGCATTCCAACTCGCTTCATGTTGCGTTGACGGGTTCCAATTTAGTTATTTGTTAGTAAAATTAACATATTTTTAAATTCATAATACCCCTTCCATTCGCTAAACGAAAAGAAATATTAACAAATAAAAGAACCAGAAGGATAAACCAAAGGCAGCATGAACGGAAAGTATAATCTCATGCACATTCGTTTCGTGCTTACTGGCGACTCATCAGTAGGGGCCGGTATTACGCCCTTTAACCACTATATGTTTGGTCGAAGAATGTGGAATAATAGGACATTCTTCTCCAAAACATATAGTGGTTAAAGGGCGTAATACCGGCTCCTACTGATGAGTCGCCAGTAAGCACGAAACGAATGTGCATGAGATTATACTTTCCGTTCATGCTACCTTTGGTTTATCCTTCTGGTCACAACTGAACTAATTTGTTACTGGGTTTGCAAAACCTAATACATACTTGCATATATATTAGTTCTTCGCAACAAACAGTATTTAACTGAAATACAAGAACCGTTTATTTATCATAATTTTCTCCATTTACCTACAAATGGACATCTATTTATATAGAAATTGAAAGGTCAAACAAAATATAAAAATGTTAACGTGTTTGGCCTGTCAATTTATATATAAAGAAATGTTCATTTATAAATAATTGAGAAGAACTTCAGAAAGAAACGGTTCTAGTATCTGATAAAATTTATTTTTCTTCTCGCACATGTAAAAGGTACTATGAATTTTATTAAGGCTCGAATGAATATTTGTTAATTATATTGCCGATGTCTTAAATTATCCAGTAAAGACTTACAAAGTATGTAATGTGACTTTGGTGAGATCTTTGCTTAAGTATAATGGAATATACTTTAAGTGGTAAATAAATTTTAACATGAAGGAATATACAGACAAAGCAATTGGTGCATAAAGAGGAATACCCACTAAGGATGATTCTAAATGTCCAAAATTCTCCGACTTATAAAATTTCTAATTTTTTGTTACAGAATAAGGAATATTCCTAATTTTAGAACATAAACTGATGAACAACTATCATTTCATTGATATAATCAAGAAATATAAGCTAATTGCAATAGAGAGATTAGCCAGCTTAGATGCTATATTTATGTATATATGTATCTCTGTGCCACCAGCGTTGAAGTTATTTGAACGGGTTCTAACTGAACACCCAGATGTTTTAGATGGAAGTCATACGACGTTGAGAAGTGTGCTGGAAACGTTAAAAATATTTATGGCGTCTACATATTTTACCTTCAGAAAGGAATAGTATAAACACGTGCGAGGTGTGTCAATGGGGCAACTATTTTCTGTTCCGGTTGATAATATATTTATACATTAAACAGAAAGAAAACATCTTAAACCGAAATTGTGTGAAACATACCTTGATTATATTTCAATAATTTGGCAATATGTTGATAAGAAATTGATAAACTTCCTTATTTAGCAGATGATATAGGTGATCTGAAGCTCACGTTGGAAAAGCAAACGAAGGAAGAACTACAATACCTTGATGTGAAATTAAGGCGGAATGAAGGGCTATTAGAAAAGAATGTCTATAGGAAATATACTTATTCGGGTATCCTGATTAATTTTTATTCTAATAACCTATATGGCATGAAAATATACATTTTTAAATCTTTGATAATGAGAAGACTAGGACTAAATGATTTGAAATATAGAAAAGAAGAAATAGATGGATACACAAATCAATTCATAGATAGGATAATGGAAGGTTTGATAAGGAAATTCGATTCTGATACGATACATGTATAGCAAAAGAAACATCCAGATTATAGCAGGAACTTGGTTATACCAGATTCGCAATTGAGTAGAAAAGTAAGAACATTAGTAGCCAACTATAACATTATAACAAAAATAAAACAAAATTCACATTAGGCTGTGAACTACAAAACCAAAATAAAGAATAAACGCGTTCACATTTCGGAGGTATATGAAATACCTTGCAAAGTCTGTAACCTGACGTATGTACGTGAAAGGATGTGTCCAATTAAAATTACAAGGGGAAAATATAAAACAGCATGCACATATACTCCCATCCAGAAATCTGCCTAACTAAACTAGCAATGACTTCGCGGGCAGTGAAAACAATTACTTTTTAATGAAGGTTGTGATCTTGATACAAGCACGTAACCCATTATATACAAACAATTGTAAGTAGAATCTAAGAATTATATAGTGTAAAAAAGGCAATTCATCCAGGGAACAGATTTCGACGTTATTGGGACCTCATCATATACTGTCCAGAATTTGCCATGGACAGGGTTCGAACCTGGACACGTCTGCTTCGGCAGCTAGTGCTCTAATCATTGAGCCACCCTGCTGCACACTACACACAATTTTCAGTTATATACTAACCAATGTTTTTTGGTTTGCTTCATCTTTTTATATGCCCATATAGCATCCTTTGAGACCTAAAGTTACAACTAACCATCCACAATCTATCATTATAGAACAAACACCACGCTTTATTGGAAAACTTGTATTGAATTGAACATTTATGTAATTAAGAGAAAATTGATTTCAATCTTGATATAAACACCTGATTCATTATGTACATACATTTGTCAGTATAAATTAAGCGTTGAATTGTGTTGAAAAAGCAACTCATACAGTAGACCTGTTTCGTCATTAATCGGAATACATCACGTACTGTCCAGAAAGTGCTGCGTACAAGGCTCGAACCTGGGCACGTCTGCTTCGTAATCTGATGCTCTAACCACTGAGCACATAAGTAACTAATGGGTCAGGTTCTTATATCAAGATCGCAACCTTGATTTTAATAATTGTTATCACCGCCCGCGCAACCAATGTTCGTTTAATTATATAAATGTTCCCTTCAATACCACTTCCAAATGTAGTGTGGTGTCTGTTCAGTAATGACAGATATGGGATGGTTAGTCGGAACTTTGGGTTTAAATGGATGCCATATGAGCTCCACCTAAAGGAAAAATAGACTAGCCAAATTACATTAGTTAGTATATAACTGAAAATTGTGCGTAGTGTAGTGTGCGGCAGGGTGGCTCAATGGTTAGAGCACTAGATTCCGAAGCAGACGTGCCCAGGTTCGAGCCCTGTCCGCGGAAAATTCTGGCAAATACATGATGACTTCTCAATAACGACGAAACCGGTCTACTGGATGAATTGCCTTTACTACACTATATTATTCTTAGCTTATAGTGACATATGTAAGTAATTAATGGGTCACGTGCTTGTATCAAGATCGCAACCTTAATTATAATAATATAATAACTAATCTTTCTTGGTTAGCTTTTCCTTTAAGTGTGCCTATATAGCATCCGTTAAGACCCAAAGTTCCAACTAACCGTCCCCAATCTATCATTAAATAAAACACACCACGCTTCATAGGAAAGTGGTATTAAATTCAACATTTATGCAATAAAACCAACATTGGTGGTAACAGTTAACTTTAATTAAGATTGCGATCTTGATATAAGCACCTGGCCAATTATTTACATACATTTGTCAGTAGAATCTAAGCTTTGACTGACGATTCATCAGACACTTCAACATCAGACGATTCAACAGACACTTCACGCCAAACTCACTTTGGGCTTGGTAAAGAAATGTGAGACAGTTGGCCGGTGCACTCTCCTATGTGTTCAATTTTTAGAGTCACTTTCATACAAATTTGTAGCTTATGCCAGCGGTCTCATAAAAGCCAAATATAAGTATGAAGAAGCACCTACACTCTAGACAATACGTTGTTTTCATAAAATGAAACAAATATTCTAATTTATTCTTTCATGGCTTCTCGAAACCTTCCGTATGCAAAACCAGTTATTTCAACAGAATTGAGTACAGGGATAATATTAATTACATTTTAACCACGATGTATACACATATTTGATCAATAAATTTATTTTTCAAACTTCTAAGTATTTCTTGATATATATTGTCCTTTTAATGGCTGTTATTTGAATAGAAATCTTCGCACCTTTTTGCGTGCTTAATTTGGTTGATTGTATATATATATATATCAGTTCCCTTGTTACATGGAATATTTCGTTTAGTTTTGATAAGTGATCAGTTGACCCGTAAAAAGAAATTTCCGGCTCTGACCAATCACATCGGCGGAATTTTGCGCAACTTTGCCGATGTTAAATCGATATAGTTGTACTTCTCTTTAAATTGAATTATAATGCTCCCCATCAATTCTATTGATATCAGTAATTATCCACTTTGCTATGATGCATATGTTCCAAGATAAGAAGGAAGGAGACCGGCCACGCGAATTCATTGATATCGTTACGTTACTATCAACAGCATAGGCGTTACGGATTCTCTATTGCCTTACTAGCTTTTGTGTTGTCCATTGGAGAATCCGTCATTTTTTTCATCAAACAACCGCAGATTGTACTGGAGCCCGTTTTGTGAAAAGCTCAGATCTTTGTCAATTAACGTGTGTGTATAGAACTAACCGATTTACTTATAAACACAATGTCATGAAAAACTGTCAAAGAAAGCAACAAAAGACATTTACAAAATAACACAATTACGTTAAGATTAGCCTTCACATTTCATTTAAATACATACAGAATTGCCATTGGAATTGACATCTGATACTTCAATGGAGCCCCACTTCATGCAGCCAATGAGCGGCGATACATTTTTCGAAACGCCATCTTCAAGAGCAGTCTCCATCAAAAGTTGACTGAACAGGCAGTAGCAGAAGAGATTAATTGAAATTGCTTAAAAAATTAAAAAAATGAGGTATAAAACTTTTGAATTTTGTGCGTTCACCGTTTGAAGCATAATTTTTTTAAAGCATTTAGGCATTTTACGCAAAAGCCATCACTTATGCTCGAAACAGTGTTTCAGTCCATCATCCTACGGATGCTTTGGACTTCAACACTCTTGCTCATCCTGTTTTTCTTAGAGAAATTTAAACATAATGTAACCGGGGTAATGACCATAGTTGGATTTGGTAAAATCCATTGGTAGGAAGAAAGCACAATAAGTAAATAAAGGAAAGACAGGTGGTTTTACTCTTATTTTGATAAAATTTTAGATAAAGAGAAGGCAAAAACTCTATTTACAAGTTAAGAAGAATGAATTATTTATGCTTTACATAGGTGGCTTATGCTTAGATTGGGTGAACAACTTAATTTGATCGCGCATATCTATCCTGTATGGATTAATGAAAAATGAATAGCGAACCCACTCGTAAGTTATTTGATATTGTGTCAAGAACAATAGGTTAAACTCTATTGAATATTATGCTTACTCCATACCCATGATTTGGAGCCGATACTACGCTCCAAGACCTTTACGTATTTGGCGAAGTAACGTAGGAAAATTGGATAATCGAACGAGGATTAGTAGTCTGTAGCTAAGAAACGCATTCGTCAATGGTATATCATCTTCTCCAAATTCAGACTGTGACATATCCTCCAGACCTGTAAAAAGTAGTTCAATACTAGGAATACTGTTTACGATGGTCATTATTGCGATTTCTTACATCTTTAGTCCGTTAGTATACAACTTTAGTGCTATATGTGCAGCTGCAATACGTTTCTCATATTCGGGTTTTTTTGCGCCTGCCTAAATTTGTTTAAATATTTTTACTGTTTTGGTCCTGTTGTTGCTAAAGTTCGAAAGTGCGTGCACTTAGCAATAAAAGCCACAAGTGTAAAATACAAGGATATTTGATTTTCCTTCTATTTTGAGCCTAATTATTACGCTAATGGCATTCGTACTGCACGGGTTGCTACAGTTCTTTATGTGTCCCGCTGTTATAGTGTATTAATAATAGTACAAAGTACTATTTACGTCATATCCATAAGAAAAGGCAATGAATTAGCTATTTTTAATATTATTCTGGAACAATAAAAGTGTATTTAGCAGAAGCCTTCATCACAAGGCTGGAATTAAATGTTTAGGATAAAATCTTCTTGTTTTGAGTAGAAATTAAACTACCTAATGATATCGCATTTTGCCTTACTTCTCTAAATTTTATACTTAAACTTCTATCTAGTACAGCTAATACCTTCAAATCGCTGTTCCCTTATTTCAATTCAACATCATCCTAATTTTATTGGCCTTCCAGTAAGTATCCCTTCATATGAACCATTAGCACAATTCGTTCTAATTCTGCCACTCCAATTTTAATCAAGTATTTATAGAAATCGACGCGTAAACGAGATAAATGTCTCATTTTCAACGCTTTACGAATAAATCTAACGAAAGTTAAACATAGTACCAAAAGATATCGAATATAAAACATTCCATTTAACAGTATAACCAGTCCTGACCAGTATTATAATAAAAATAATTTTCTCCTACAAATGTTTTTATTTTCAATTTTATCGTTTCATCCTATTCGTTATTGCAAACAATTTTCCGCCACCTCCTCACTATGGACGAATATAAGAAGTATACTATCTTGGCAATTTACCAAAAATATTCAATTTATATATATTTTTATTTTCGAAGCAGTGCTTCCAGATCATAAAGCAGATGTCTTTAAGTATATTGGTTTCCTGCTCATTTAGACCTCGCTGAGTATCATCGAGAATTTTGCCGAAGCACGTGTGCTGTTCGAGCTCCGTCCGCGGAAAAATTCTGGATAGTATGTGATGAGTTCACAATAAAAACGAAACCGGTACACTGGATGAATTGCCTCGTCTACATTATACAATACTTAGCTTATACTGATAAATGTATGTACATTAAAGGGTCAGGAGTTTATATAAAGATCGCGACTTTGATTATGGAAATTGTTTATACTGCCCACACAACCAATGTCCATTTAATTGTATAAATGTTCAATTCAATACCGCTTCCACAAGTACAGTGATGCCTGTTGTATAATGAAAGATTGTGGATGGTTAGTTGGAACTTTGGGTCTAAAGGGATGACATATAAGCTCCACTTAACAGAAAGGCTAACCAACAAATATTAGTTAGAATATAATTAAAACTTGTGTCTAGTGTGCGGCAGGATAGTTAAGTTGGTTAAATGACCAGATTTTGAAGCAGACGTACCCAGGTTCGAGCCCCGTTCGTGGAAAATTCTGGACAGTACGTGGTGAGTTTCCAATAAGGACGAAACCGGTCTACTGGATGAAATACATTATAGAATGCTTAGTAAATGAAATGCCAATATACGCATTAGGAGAAACATAATTAGGTCCTAAGTCTGAAGCCTATTGAACTATTTTAGGCTCAGGAATATTGTTTAATAGAAATTGAAATCCAGAAAAATTAAAAGATTTATTAGAAAACGAACTTATATACAGTTCAAAGACCGGATCTCATGTGTAAAATAAAAAAATAAATTTGTCAGAGGTAATGAAAGTTTTTTTCAATACGTCTGATCCTGATTCTACAAAGGAATATATTAGTATATTTTTCCAAATGCGAACAAACGTACAATTACAACAGGAGTAAAACACAACTTGTGGCAAATGTGGTATCCTCATTCAAGACAGATATATTTATATTTATTTTAAATCCAAATGTATTTTTAATTGTCTTCCTAATATCCGGTCTTCATACCTAGTCTCTAAAACTCAAATATATACAAAAAAACTTAGCCTTGTCCCCCTCCGCGCCCACAACCACCTATAAACATGTGTATTTTACTAAAGTGACATTTTATTGAATAACTATAAGCACACCTAATGGATTGACATACACGCCAATCCATGATTTTTATATTTAATTTCTGTTCCGGACGCATAGAAAGATCAACAAAATTTTGATTTCAATCCTGCAGTAATCCTCACATGCCCCCAGCTTACCTAATCCCATCCAGCTTGCAATCGGTAATAGACCGAGAGAGAGGTTAATAAAACTGTTGAAAGAATGTATAGTATTATTATCGTTTTGACCGAATACGGAGTCTCCACTAACTAAATCGCCTCTCAACCAAATACACAATAATACTCATATCCTGTATAAATTAGTTTCTTCATCAAAATATCTGTGTCGAAATCATGTATATATGTATATAATAAATTAGTATTATTTTATATATATATATATATATTTAAATTTTATTTACTTAATTATAATTATATTATATATATATATACTAACTCACTTCTTATAAAAACATCCATTTATATATAATTCAACACGCTATATATTATGTATATATAGATAAGCATGTAAGTAACTCACTATATATTATTTATATATAGATAAGCATGTAAGCATCCATGTGGGTTCTTCCTACATCTTTAATATATATCTATATATCCATCATATATATTATCATATATACGTGTATACACCATATATATATAATATGAATATCATACAAGCAACACTGTGAGTCCCTCAACGGATAAATTATATCAGTCAAAACGCTTTTGATAATAATCTCCTACATATATCTTGTGAATATCTAAATAAGCATTTAAGCAATCATGTGAGTTCACCCCACATCTTAAATGAATATTTAGAATCCTTCATATATATATATATATGTATATATATATGTCTCTGCGTAATATGTATGTATATATAACTATATACTTATTTATAATTATATATAACCACATCTTATAAAAACATCCATTTATATATACGTCCACACGTTGTATCTACGCATATATAGATAAGTATATAAGCAACAATGTAGGTTCTTCCCACATCTATTATAAATATCTATATATCCATATTATATATACACGTGTTTACCCATATACAATATGAATACCATATAAGCAACACTGTGAATCCTTCAACGGATAAATTATATCAGTCAAGAAGTTTTTTGTTAATATTTATATATCAAAGTTTATATATAGTCATATATTTATGCATATATATGTATACATATATATATATATATATCTGTAAGCAATTAAATGGGTTCGTTGAACCTACAATTCGCCCTAAGTGTATAGTATATTTACTTCAAATATACAATATATAGATATATATATATATATATCTACACGTCTACACCTCATATATATATATATGTATATATAAATATACATAATGTCTATATCAATCCACATAAGCAACCATGTGAGACCTTCTCACCTTATATATTAAATCTAAATATTCTTCTACATATATATTTTGAATATCTAAATAAGCATTTAAGCAACCATGTGAGTTCCCCCACATCTTATATGAATATTTAGAATCATTCATATATATATATATATATATATATATATATATATATCTGCGTAATATGTATATAAATATAGATACATATATCTGTTAAGTATATTTAGATAAACATATAAGCAACAACGTGAGTTTCTCTCACATCTTATATAAATCGAAATGTTCATCATATATATATATATATATATATATATATATATATATATATATATATATATATAAAACTGTAGCCAAATTACCTCTTTCTAACTTCATCTAATTTTTTCCCCTTATTTTATCTCAGATGCATAGTCGCGGTCTCTTATTGGGATTTATTGTTAGATCTGATTCCTCCAATCTACGTTTCTTTCCATTCGAGAAGGCTTCATTAAATATTGGGCCTAATGATTTTTCTACACATGTCATATTCATTACGTTCATTCCTGATTTTATTTCAATTGATTCTCTAATCAACCTGGTTAATCTATTTCGGTTACATAGTGCAATCCGTTTACAGCCATCCCAGTTTATCTGATGACCTGTCTCCATTGAGTGCCTGGCTAGATCTGATCTATGAACATGTCTGTATTTGCATGCAGTCTTATGTTCACCTCTACGTACCTTTATTGGACGCATGGTTTCACCTATATACCTAAGATTGCAATCTTTACAAGGTATCTCATAAACCCCTGATGTGTTGAGCGGTTCTATTTTTTCTTTCTGATTCGGTAACTTATTGCCTATTGTAATTGATTGTCAAGACAGATATATTTATATTTATTTTAATATCCAAATGTATTTTTAATTGTCTTCCTAATTGTTAACTTTTACCCATATGACAACTCTAAAGTAGAACCTATTGCTTACATTTACCTCGAGTTAAAGTATAGTCATTATTTATAACAAAGTGGTTATGTAGATGTGAGATAAAATTGTCTGCCAAAGCTAATTTGTACAAGTTTATGTAAATGATCAGGGCGCAAAAGCCAGTTGTAGTGATATGGAAAAAATTTCAAAAAATCAAATCCCAAATAAATATTTACTAGTCAATTTACTGATAAATACATGTATATATCTAGATACGGGAACCATTTTACAGCCTATTGGACGGGAACCATTTTACAGCCTATTGGGTGCGTGTACAGCATGGGGCGCTATGAATTAAAACTAAGACTTATCAACTGGACCAAGACAGCATGGAATCCACTAAATGTAAGATGACGAGAATTAGGCTGCGTTAATCAGGGATGATCCCCAGGTCGCCTTTGTAGTAGTGCAGCTAGACAGCACTTACTTTTGTATACAAGCACTATTTCAAGAGGTTGTCTATCTTTTATCTATTAATTAAATTACTAAATGTTATTATAGTTGTAGTGGTTGTAGCAATGGACTAGATATAGCACGGTTCTTTAAATCAAGTTTGCGGGCTTTGAGTAAACAATAATCCAATTGCATTTAACCATGCATATATATATATATATATATATATATATATACATATATATATATATATATGCAATGCGGTATGATCCTCGATAGTCAGTTTGTCGTCGTATTCTGATGATGATCATGGAAGATCTAAATGCGTCAGTACAAGTGACTAACGGTAGTTTTGCTATGTTGTTCGATAAATAGTCAAATAAAATGGGTAACACAATAAAACAATAATTGATTGCGCGGGTGGTGGTAACAATTCTTTAAATCAAGTTTGCGAGCTTGAAGTAAGCACCAATTACATTGTTTTTAACCAGTCGTCGAACAACATAACAAAACTACCGCCAGCCGCAACGCACCAAAAAAAAATAAAATGGGTGTTGTTTGCTTCAAGCTCGCAAACTGGATTTAAACAATCGTTACCACCACCCGCGCAATTAATAATTGTTCATTTGTATTACCTATATATATGACAAGAGCTGCAAAAACTTAAAAGTTCGTGGCCGCATAGAAATTGTGCAGCCGACATTTCCAGTCAATTACAATATATGCGAGACCACTAGAGTTTAGAGACGCATATCTAATTTTGCTTTCCATATATATGCATTGCGATTTGTTCCTCGATAGTCAGTTAGCAGTCGTACTCTGATGCTAATCATGAAAGATCTTTTTCCGAAATATTTCGGCTAAACTTATCGATAGCCTTCACCAGTCTGCTTATTCTTCAGAAGTTTACAAAATGAAATTAATGAAGCAAGCGCGTTATTTCCTCTGGCCATATTATTCATACTTCAGACTGGTCTTTCACTAGATATTCGCTAATCAAATGTGTGTGTGTGTGTGCATTTCCGTAACTGTTATTTTCATCTAACTAAGTGAGAATAGAGTGTTTGAATAAGAATTTACCATTTGCATGCGTTAAATATTCGCTTTATACACTCAATGTAAAATGGCGTAACTAAGATTGCCCTCACATTTTCTTGTGGAAAGAGACCCATATTTCAGAAACACTTGTCATAAAACGTGTCCTGATTGATAAAACTACAAGTCTGAATGACCAATGCACGTGTTAAATTTCAATTCAAACCACACGGGTTTTACTCAGGTTAGACTTGTCAATAAGTTTTTGTTATAAAATTCAATAGACGCGCGCCACGCATGTGCATGTGTATGTGCATTCATAACTAAAAAGACACAGTTAAATATAATTGATACACATGTACGTACATCTAAATGAAACTGCAGTCAAAAGGCCTTAATTTGCCCTTTGCACTCGCCAGAATAATTATTAATTCTAAGCATTTGAAATTGTTTATTGTTAAAATGATCTCAATAGGTAGGGTGGGGTGCAAGACACAAAAATAAGTGTTCAAATCAATTAGAGTTTTAAAATCAAACGATTAGACAGAGATGAAATTTAGAAAACCTATATTCTTAATAATTGATTAGTCATTACTTGAATAATAAGCCCACTAATAAGTCAATCTTAATCAGATGTTCTTAATCTCTTACTGGAGCTAGCTTCAGTTTCCAATTCGTGCAATCGCCTTTTCCTGCCATTAGCTAACGCGGTATTCCAAATCGAACCTAGCGATAATATTATCTCTAGATTCAATTTCGATAGATTCTCTTATCAATCTCCTCACGCTATTAAGACTTTATATATCTATGCGTTTGCATTAGTCCCAGTTGATAGTATGCCCAGTCTCCACTACATGACGAGCAAGATCAGATTTAGCAATATGTCCATACTTACACGTAGTTTTAAGTTCTTACCTTCTTACTTTGATTGGGCGCATGGTCTCACCAACATACCTGAGACTACAATCACTACATGAGATTTCATACACTCTTGATGTTTCTAAGGGTTCAATCTTTTCTTTTTGGTTAGGGAGTATGGTGCCTATTGTATGTAAGGGACTGTTTTAAAACGGTCCTTATATTGTATTTTAAAGCTATTGATTTCACTTTCCTACTTAATATAGAGTCCGGTAATACCATGACCTTCCGCTCTTCCTTCTCCTTATCCGCTTTTATGTACCTCAAACTAGGATTAAATTTCTTCACGACGTCCATCATTGTTGCATCTATTAAATGAAGAGGATAACCATTAGCCTTGAATATATCGCGCAGTCTACCTAATTCTAACTTCCTATGTTTTATATCTGTTAACTTAAGGCTTCTTAATGTTAATGACTTTAAGATACCGACTTTCATACGATACGGGTGATTGGACTTGAAATTAAGAAGGATTCCTGAATAAGTATCCTTCCTATAAATATCTCTTCCCAATTTCTGACCATTTCTAATTAATTTGACATCCAAAAATGGTAATTCACCTGATGATTCCCTTTCTATATTAAATTGCAGTTCGCTCATTCGATTAGCTAAATTTAAGAAATTTATCAAGGTATGTTCTAAGAACTAGGAATATTTTCTTAATCTATGGCACAAAAATTTAGAAATTTTATATGTTGGGAGTATTGTACATTCACTATAATTCTTTATCGGTCCCAATAGCTAATATCTTTATGCATTATTTGGAAAATAATCTGTTGGATAAGACTCCACTGAAACCAAAATTGTACCTAAGTTTATTGGATGACATATTAATAATCTGCGAACCATGGTGATAATGAAATGGTAAATTTATAAATATAGCTAATCGAATGAGCCAACTCCAATTTATCTTAGAAAGGTAATCATCAGGAGAATTACCATTTTTAAATGTCAAATTAATAAGAAATGGTCAGAAATTAGGAAGAGATATTTATATGAAGGATACATATTCAGGCATCCTTCTTAATTTAAAGTGCAATCATCTGTATCGTATGAAAGTCGGTATCTTAAAGTCATTAACATTAAGAAGTCCTAAGTTAACAGATATAAATCATAGGAAGTTAGAATTAGATAGACTACGCAATATATTCAGCCACTCTTTCTCAATTAGTTAGATGTAAATAACAGTTACTAAAATGCCCACTCACATGTGACACGCGAATATCTAGTGAAAGGTCAGTCTGAAGTATAAATATTATGGCTAGAGGAAATAACGCGCTTGCTTCATTAGTTTCATTTGTTAAACATGTGAAGAATAAGCAGTCTGATGAAGGCTATCAATAAGTTTAGCCGAAATATTTTGGAAAAAGAAAACTACTGAAAAACTGAAAGCTGCGTTAGTTAAAACGCAGATCAGGTAATTTCAATTAATCCAGATTCACAAAAACAATCTTCATTCAAGATCAAAACGTGTCAGTATGTGTAAATGACCGTAGTTTTGCTATGTTTTTCGACTACTGGTTAAATACAATTGGATTGGTGTTTACTTCAAGCTCGCAAACTTGATTTTAGGAATCGTTACCACCACCCGCACAAGCAGTGATTGTTTAATTTAAAGCCAATAACATGAAGTTCAAATCAGAAGAAATGGAGCCGTTCTGATTTATAGATCTTTATTTGTTTTGTGCATATGAAATTAATTGAAGAGAATAACCATTTATAAATAAAATGGTGTGGCAGCAATCAAAAACGATGGATCAATCACGGTCAACTTGCTTGAATAGAAAAAGATATATAGACCAATATATGAATCGTGTACTATTTATTCGGAACGTTTTTCTATTTAAACAATATTTATACCTGTGTACCATTGCTCACGTAAATCCATCAAAATTCTACCTTCAAGTATAACAAGATAGTCGATTGTTTACTGAAGATATATCATAAAATCGACCATGAATATTAAATCAACAAGTTTTACGATAAAATTATCCGCGCAAAATGAATTAATCAAAAATTCGTGTGACAGTGCGAAATTATAAAGAACTAATAACTCATTAGAAAATATCACCCACAATTTGAAAACACATTGCGTTTGTTTTACGACACACATAATACACTGTTACACACATATATATATATATATATATATATATATATATATATACTTATACGCATAAATTAATTGCACTGTTAATACGTGATATTCAACTTAGTAGTAAGTAATAACTAGATAACAGATTTAAAATAATTTTAAATAGTAGCCACGAATACCAAATAAGCTGGTGTGTCACGCAAGATCATATGAGAACGCGTATAGCCACCATTATCGAGACCTTTTCATTATTTCCCACAGATTAACGTTATTTGAGTGAACTGCTGTGTCTTGAATGTGTTCTTGGAAAAATCCAACCGAGTTGCTGCCACATATTTAGTCACGCTAAGAGAAAAATTTTCAATGCCAAGAATCTGATGTTCTGTAAACTGCCCAATAAAGAAACTTAATAAAATAATACCACATAGAGCAGAATAGACTTGCGTATGTGGGAACGAAAAGAATACATTAGGAGGATTTGTACCTAGAAAGTTCCAGTGTACTACTGAAATTTAGCTTTAAGAGCTGTTTTACCTTCACCGTTCTCAAGATTGCCCTATACATAAGGCAGTCACAAGCACAACACAGAGTTAATGTACCACAAGCCTTGACAACCGATTTGCATCAACTGAGTATACAGACTAGAAGTCGTCAAAATGCAAGGTCAAAAATTACTACAAATGTGATGCTTTATTAAAAAAGATGCAAAACAATATATGCGATAAAAAACGAGTTCCGTCTGAAAAGAAGACACAGAAACCAAATAGCCACTATGAAAACAGGCATTTAAATCAATAAATTTTTCTCTGAGGCCGTGTCGTGTGTTGGTTTTAGTGGTCTAGGCAAAACCCCGACAAATAAGTTACAAACTAGCAATAAAAATAAGTAAAATCTTACAGAGCAAGCTTTCTGTTTACGCGAGCATTCATCTACAAAAGCTAAAACTGGAAAACACAAAATCGATAAATTAGACATTACATAAAGTTTAAAAGAAATGAATTGGTGAATTACTGGATGTATCAAAATTAACTGGTCCTAGTTTTGGCAAACAGTTAATTTTCTTTATAAAAGTAAATGAAGCCATTCAAAAACTTCTTGCTTACTTTATCATTTTTCTGTATTCAGTTCGATAAGTTGCTGACTCATGGAGGTACTCGATAATGAGTATCGAAATAGAAACAGAGAACAAGGAACTATGTCAGCCAGAAACGAGAATCAGGTAATTATGTAGAAATAGGCATAGTCGTAATGCTAGCTGGCTTATTCGCAATGTGCGCAATTAAGCAACATTTTACAATTAGTATTTCGCATTGAATTTCCGCCATATAAGGCCTCAAAGGTCCAACAAGGCACAAGAAAATATCTCAGTCTGACAGACAAGTTCATGTTGGCGAAATAGGTTTAAATTCCTTTCACCATGAATATTAATCCCAAAGTATATAAACTATCATAATCTATAACATGAATCAGTAGGTTAGGGTAATCTTGGAAATGGGAGATCACAGAGCCCACTTATCCGACTTTACCTGACTAATTATGTGTTTCAGGTGTAGTGTCGACACCTACTGTATAGTAGCCAGTAGGTACGGCTGGCATACTTCAACGGCCTTACAACATTTGTTCATGCTGTCTCAATTATGTCATATTGATTCCATATGAGCGAAATTGATACTACCTAAGCCATGGCTAATTCATAGCATAATACACTCTAGCTCTTAGTAACTAAGAATATGTAAGTATCTCACAAAACAGTCAGCTGGGTCATATTTAAACAGTAAATTTATCATGTAAAAATAAAGTATGTATTTAAAAACAATGTGTTTATAAATTTTTTTATATGAAGTTGCTACGATAATTAAAATGAGCTTACATAGTGTGGTTTTATTCGATTTATCTATTTCAATCCTGGCGAGATAGCATCCTTTACGAGTAGCGGGCAGAATGAAATCTAAGTATAGGAGTATTTACTTAAGATACAAAAAATAGACGAATTCTCGAAATAATATCATCGATCGAAATGACTAGAATTAGTGAGTGGAATTGTCCGATCTTAGTCAACCAACTTTTTCTAGACAATATAACTATCTAGTAGAAAAATGAAGCACAACTTGCGACATTTACACAAGATAAAATATACAAACACACAAACAATATAAAGCAGATCAATTAACTGAGTATAAGTATTAGAAGTCGAAAAGGTAAACATGCTTGGAACTTGCACATACAGAGTGAAACAACTAAACTAAATTATAAAATTAGATCAAATGAACTAATAAAATAACAAAACAAAAAATAACAACAATGATGACGACAGCAACAACAGAGGATTCGCCAGATACTTGCATTTGCAAAAAATAGGACAAATAGAAAGTCACATTTATTGATGCTATTCCGACAAGTGCAATATGCAATGCATGTATATCTAAACATGGAGAGAATAGAATGTTCAAATTAACGAAGAAAGACAACACAGAAAAAATACGATAGCCAGCAATTTGATTGTAAATAATCATCGTAATGTTGAATAGGAGTTCACAAAAATTAATGCGACAAGTTAGATACAATTGGATTGGTGTTCACCTCAAGCTCGCAAAACTTGATTTGAAGAATTGCAATCACCTCCCGCGCACTCAATGCTGGTATAAAAATTAATCTTTTTGTATATATATATATATATATATATATATATATATATATATATATATATATATATATAATTTAAAGTACCTTCATTCGCGATGGGCGCAACAAACATTACAATAAAATCGAATCTGAAAGTGAAATAAGACAGGCTACAAACACTGACGTGCCTTAAAATACGTAATATTGATGCCGAACCTCCGAAAATACTCTATCTGCTTACCGAAGACGAGCAGCAATCTGTCAGTCATATTATGCTTCATAGATTGACAAATTATTTCTGTTTATGCACTATCCAGCTAGTGTATTATAATCCGTATCCGCTATTTCCTTCCGGATTCTTAATAAAAGCAAAAACAGCAATGAGTTGGCAAACGTTGGAGCATCAGAGATCAACTAATTGCAGCCAAATTTGAATCTCACATTGGCCCTTTTTAAATGACCAGTTTGCTTTCCTTTTCGATAATATGTAAATATATTCAGTCTTCGACAGTTTATGCGAGCATTCGCCAGAAATAGTTCTTCTATTCAATAAAATTAATTTTTCTCTTTGGCCATGAGAAAGGAATTGTGAACAATTAATGTACTGTGTAGGGCAGATTTATTTGCGCAACAAACGTAGCATTCAATTGCATCATTACCTGAATATCGCTTAGATGTACACTTGTTAATTCAAAGGTTGGAATTCTTAAAGATAAGAAACTAAGTTCAACCTCGGCATCTTGCAATAGCCTTCCAATTTTTGCAAGCTAATATGTAAACGGGAATTGCTAAACTGAAACAGTCTACATGAAACATCATCCATTGTAGGCATAAAAGTTCTAAATATTCATAAACTAAGAACTCTTTTATAACATCCTCTAATTCTTGTGAAGTTGAGTCTGCATTTTCGACGTAAGCATAGTCTAAAACTTTTGCCAATGTAGACCATTCAGTAAGAAATCAACTTATTTGCTTTAAAGAAATAATGAAAATATTGCGTATTATAAATAATGCAAGTTACCTTTGAAACGCGTGTATTATTGCAAAACTGCTATAAATTCACGTTATATAATGTTTGACTCAATTTTTATGTTGCGTCTTTTTCATGGCAAATATGCTTGGATTTCTGCTTTTCAAAAGGATCACTTCTTGTCTTTCATTCCGTAAACCGGTAATACTTCTAACAAACAGTCCTGCTAATGTAAACGTGGTTGAAGAGCGAAGCAACTAGCTATAAAACAAGTATGTATTAGGTTTTGCGAACCTAGTAACAAATTAGTTCAGTTGTGACCAGAAGGGATAAACAGTAGCATGAACGAGTAGATCCATGCACATTGTTTGCAGCATTGCGACTCATCAGTAGGAGTTGATATTGTTCTTTTAACCACTATATACTTGGTAGAAGAATGTGAATAATAGGACGGTATTCCACATCTTTCTACCAACATATAGTGGTTAGGGCGTAATACTGGCTCCTACTGATGAGTCGCCAAAATGAAACGAATGTGCATGAGATTATACTTCCGTTCATGCTGCCTTTACGTCCTTCTGGTCTCAACTGAACTAATTAATTTGTTACTAGGGTTCGCAAACCCAATACACTTGCATATATATTAGTTCTTCGCAACAAACAGTATTTAGCTATAAAACAGTAAGATTGAAATTCTTTACATTATGTTTGTGAGCTTCAGATAATCAAAAATCCGATCTTTTCTAATCAGTCGCGCAACATGGAAAAACTAACGTTAATCACACGTACTGATTGAAATATTAGCAGTGTTTACGTGTGAAAGCAACCCTTCGTGTAATCAATGACTTCTTCATTTAAATTAAAATCCGTTCAAAATAATTGGAGAAATAGAGCTTTATTCAGAAACGAATATAAAAATCATAATAAAATTATAAATTATGCCCACCCGTAACCAAACATAACAGGGGCAGCAAAAAAATACATGATATTGAAGTCTCCTTTAAATGAAAAAATAAAAACAAAATAGATGCATTCAGACTTTTAAATCTGCTGTTAAAATAGTAAAGTTCACCACATTTAAATGTTAAATTAAATTAGATTGCCTCAGCTAAACTTCTTCATGTAAACGGAAATCATTCTTCCCTGTATTGAGCTTCATCAGTGAAGGACGAATAAAGTCGGCAGGAATTCCATGTACGTATGATGGCAGGAAATATACTCCAATACTAAAAGAAGCTGTAAGATGCTCTCCGCTTTACATAATCGGAACTTAGTGCGTGTTAGCGAGGCGAAGAATGATAGCCATTGTCAGAATCGACTAGAGGATAGTGATTTGTTGTAAAGGTATGGATAATAATATTCATTCAATATTGGCAAGGTTCAAGATAATAGTGCCAATATGGCAGAATAGGATTGACCGGCCGTGAGGTTGAAAATTTTTATGGAATCAGGTAAAAAATGATTTAATATTAAAAATTCCTTAGAGTGGAAACCAACACCGTAAAGAAAGCAGTACGTGCATCAATATATGAAGCAATGAAAGAGAAAAGCATATAAAATTACAGCAATAAAAATTTTTTTTGAAATTATATATTTTGATCTCATTACAACAAATGTCTCATACTTTGAAAGACGTTCTATACAACGCATGGCAGAAAAGAAAACCAATTAGCTTTCATCAACCAATAGCCAGATGTATAATTAGGAAAAATCCAGTGTTATATCCCCATAATACTCAATGTTGTTATCAATGTTGGTCAGGAAACAACCACGACTAATGGCAAAGAGTAAATATAACCTTAAATTACAAATTAGAAAGACCAGTATAGACACATAGAAATTGAACATATAGGCATGACAAAAAGAGAGGAACGAAATTTAACTTTTGATGCTAACAGGATCTTTTTGCCGTATTAGCAATCGATGCTTTGCGTCAATTTGAAAGTAGATTTGCTATTCCTCTTTAACACTAGGTGGAATTATAAATGGTCACCTCTTCTAGGCTAATTGTCGACGAATCTTATATAGTCAACATGACTTCTTGAAGATTGAAATGTCTTTCACAAGAAGTCCATATTGCCAAAATTATCAGTTAATAGAAAATAGAGCACATATGCTGAACATGGCTCGAATCTCACCAAATTGTCATTTTAGTGCCAAATTCTCTCCGTCTTTTTTACTGCCTCGCGATACCACGAAAGTGATGCCACACTGTGTGCTATCCTACAAAACACAGTTAAAAGCAATTTAATAATATATTTTAAGAAACTATATTACGAAAATTTATTAATAGCCATACTTATTTTTTGAAAAACAATAAGCACAGAATTATTTCGCTTACGGCGGGGATGTGTCCTGATGGAAGGAAAGGATACGTTGTCTTCATTACACATTAACAAATTTAATGTATTCTTCAGACCAAGTATGTAGGCCTGAGATAAGCAGCAATCGCTTTCTCGCTAAAAAGTCACGCAACATAGCGAATTAGCCGCCAGTGACATGTACGGAAGCATTTCGTTCCATCATTGTCAACAACAGAGCACAATGGAGATTGAATTATGAGGTTCAAACTGCGATACAACAAGCGACGAGATCAGCCTCTTTGATTTTCTTAATCATTGCAATTTGATCCTTGCTACTCAGTTGCCATCACGCTCTGAGGATGACAACGGACAGCCAAAACGCGTCAGGACATGCGACTGACGGTAATTTGGCTATATTTAAGTAGTACAATTAAACAATCAATGATTGCGTGGGTGGTGGTAACAATATTTTAAATCAAGTTTGAAAGCTTGAAGTAAACACCAATAATTTTATTTAACCAGTTGTCGAACGACATAGCAATATGACTGACGCTAGCTTTGCTACGTTATTCGACGACTGGTTAAATACAATTGGATTGGTGTATACTTCAAGCACGCAGACTTTATTTAAAGTATTCAAACTTGACATGGAAAATGGTTTAGGAAAGGTGGGTCAGTAAAAATAGGTGCTCCATATGTTTAGTCGAGCAACAGCAATAACAAGCCAGTTTAATGTACGACACAAAGAAATATAAATGAGTTGATTTATGCGCCTTCACGAAAGCTATCGCAGTTTTCCAATTTTTGATGATAAATAAAGAAGCATCATTGCATGGTAATGACGGTGGTATTACAGTGTAGACGTAAAATTTATGGTTATACCAATTTTGCAAGCTTGATGGGAATACTATGTGTAAAAACACCCAATAAGAATCGTTGCACTTACCAATGAAATGCAATAAGATAAACTATTAGCACTAATTTAAATTTAAGAAAACATTAAAAAATACTGTCATTCTACAAAGTTAATTAATATTTTTAGTCGTTTTACCAGAATAAGATCAAGCATAAGAGTAATAATATCATATAAATTAGTTGCAATTCCTACATAATTGCTCATATATTACATAATAATAATCAACATCATCCGTAAAATCAAGCAAATAGATTAAAAACAATAAATGTTCATACGCGGACACATAAATGTTTAAGGCTGCATTAAAAACTTTGAAAACCAAATCTGGGTTAAGTAATTTTGACACATTTTAACAGAATTTTATATGTATCACCACCATCATCATTATCATCAATATCATCATCATCGTCGTTGTTGACAAAATTACCTGCGCCATTCTCATCATTATAAAAATCAGAATCTCCATCAGCATCCTCATCATGAACAACATCCTCATAAACAAAAATTCATAATCAATTTAAATATTTCTTATTCAATACCACATGAAAAAAATAATGTTAATAGTTATGCTTGGACTATTAAATAACACTAGGTCGCCCATAACTGATATATTCAATGTTTCATCTATAGGAAAAAAATAAATTAGCTCGAACACGTGAATTATTGTAGTAAATCAGTCAAAAGGTATTTGAAAACGGAAACACACACCCATATATATACATGTATATATAACGTCCATTGCCTTCGAATATTACACAGTATTTATAATTAGGAAAAAATATTAATAACAAAGTGGATAATGGCCATTTATGTCGCGACTACTAAACTTCCCTTTCCAATCTTTCATTTATATACATCCTGAGTTTTCATTTAATAATGTTGGTGGCAACATATCGGACTCAGTTTTACTTCTATTTATTGTTTCGGCTGATTAGTAAGTTTGTATGCGTATGTGTCTTTGTGTGTGCCTGTTTGCATGTAAGGGAAGGAAAATACCACCGCTAGATCAACGGTGTAGCTAAGGGAAGCTGCATTGAACTCCTGGCAGGTGCATACACGCATCATCTCGAACAAATGAGCCTAAAATATATAATTGACCAGTGCGCACTCTACACAAGGTATGTAGATAATATATTATTGTTTATCTCAGAAGCAGCAGACCCATCCGAAATCCTCAAGCAAGCCAATGGAGCCGATCCAGACATCAAATTCACTCTCGAAATAAAGAACGACAATAGTTTTTCCTTCCTTAACATCAAACTCATTCGAGAAGAAAGTGGTGATTTGCCACTGACCATACATAGAAACTACATTTTCACTGGACAATACATTCGTTACAATAGCATTGTGCCAAAATCACACAAAAGAAACTTAGTTAACAACCTAGCAAACAGAATCAGGAATATCTATTCTGAACACAAGATCGAGGAAGAACTGGGCTACCTGATGAAAATTTTGCTAATGAACAACTACCCAGAGCGGTTCATTGATGTCAACATCAGACCCTGACGGATTCGCACTAGAGGGTACCGTCAAGCAGGTTTTCTTAAACTTGCCATTTAAAGGCGACGTACCAGACTCAATAATTGCATCGCGGCAAAATAGAATAGCTAAGGACAACTTTTCCAGTGTTAAAGTTAATATCACATTTAGCACAAAGAGAATCATGAGGTTGGGTGTCAAAGATCAATTGCCAATTCTCTCCAAATCATTCAGCCTATCAATTCGCGTTAGAACATATATTGGACGTACGAAGAAGCAAATGATCAACAGAATCCAGCAACATTTACCGCAGAAATTGATTAAAAAAGGCTTGGTACCGTCAAAAAATCGGTTATTTCCGATCATATAATGGAAACGGGACAACCAGTCAATTTAACCAATTTCTCAATTCCACATAAAGCAAAATGAGAAAAATTATTATATATTTATGAAGCGCTTTATATAAAACAAAAAGCATCTGGTCTAAATATTCAAAAGTTTTATCAAATTAAAATTCTAATCGACTGACCACGAATCACAAAACCCAACAACAAATTACTGGCATCCGGGAAAGACCAAACACCTCTTCTACCAGACTCAACAGACATTCGATCGGATTAAATGAAAAAATATTTTTTTACGAAACTCGATTAATTGAAATTACACCGATCTGCGTTTTAACTAACGTCGTTTTTTTTGTTCCAGTAGTTTTCCTTCTTTACCAAAATAGTTTGGCAGCCTTTATCGGAAGCCTTATTCGATTGGTCCATCCTCAGTTTTACAAATCAAACTAAGGCAGGACCACCAACCACTCACTTCAGCTCTGCAACTGCGAGTTGTTTAAATAACTCAGACAATATGACTGACGAGGGTAGTATGAGAATCGCAAAAACTAAGATAACTTTCTAAAACCTTCGCAATTTATTGACAAATGCGAATATTTCAATCTTCCTCATAGATCGCGTTTGAAATGCGTCTCTATGTGTAGCTTTATTTATTTGTTTATTATAAGCTAGTGAGACATGACCAAATCAAGTTGATTTTAGACACTTATAGGCATTTGACCACCGTTGTCTGAGAAGCATAGAACCTGCAGATTACCAACAACGAATAACTAACTCTGATATTCGTAAACGTATTTGTGGATCGGTCTACACGTACTCCTCGTTCTATCAAAAGCATTGACTCGGTCAAGTTTTGTCCATGCCTTCAGGTCGACAGATTTTTATATTGCATAAACACCTAAAGTGAAGCATAAGACCCGCTCATCTTCCAAGGAGGGGTCAATGTGTGCTTCATAGTTCTTGGTTAGAAACCCTGTGCGATATGGCATCGAGGCGAGCTCAATCGCGACCTTGTTATAAATTTATAGTAGAATCATCTTCGTAACGGTTAAATACTGTTTGTGGCGGAGAACTAATATATATGAAATTGTGTATTAAGTGTTGCGCACCTAGTAACAAATTAGTTCAAATATGACCAGAAGGATAAACCAAAGACAGCATGAACGGAAAGTATAATCTCGTGCACATTCGTTTCGTGCTTACTGGCGACTCATCAGTAGGAGCCGGTATTACGCCCTTTACCCACTATATATTTTGGTGAGGAATGTGGGAAAATAGGACGTACAATCTCCTATACGAATGTGCAAACCTGCAGTAGTGAAGCTAACTTCATATAAAGTCTTCGACAATGCGACTTCAAAGCCAACTCACTATATATAATATATATACCGAGTCTGTAAAGAGTACCAACACTATGGCTATTGTGTCAGTACCCGATACCAACATTATGGTACCGAAAAGGTACATGGTACTAACACTATGGTTGCCGAGTCGGTACATGGTACCAACACAATGGATTTCAATGTATGCTAAGTTCACCAAAATTGAGAATTATAACTATTTCTGAACAACTGTTACTCTAGCAAATCCATACGCTCTGGCCTCGATCGACACCAGTTATCGAAATTCGCCAGCAATTACGAAACGAATGTGCATGAGATTATACTTTCCGTACTGCCGTCTTTGGTTTGTTCTTCTGGTCATATTTGAACTAATTTGGTACTAGGTGCGCAACACCTTATACGCAATTGCACCTCCGTAACTTTCTTCTCTTAATTGGACAGAATTAGCTGCGAAGTTTGGTTGTGTCTATGACGCGATACAGTGAAAACCTTAATGAAGCTTTATTGCCGATGTTGCTTTAGCTTAAAGTCGACTTGGTCATAATAGTGGTGCGGAAAGGTCTAGTTTTCTTAATTTTATGTGTGCTATCTAGGTAAATATACTCCAATTAACTTGACCCTTACAGTCATAAATCATTCTCCTTTAAGAACTATTTTTGACCCTTATTACTATTTTGTAATTATTATTACTTCGACTTTTTTTTATAAATTTTCTAATTTTTTTAAATTTTGGTTCATTCCATTCTAAGTTTTATTTTTTTTCTGTTGGTTATATAGCAGAAAAGCACCAGTTACAAACGGCTTTGTTTCTGTCCTTGATGATGATGAATTATTTGGAAAAATCATCTGGATTCCGTCATTATTATGAAGCAATATGGCTACTGTCTTCCTTTTCTTAAATTTGATTTCTAATATCTCACATACAACGCATTCCATTTGACTTGCAATTAAGGCAATCGAATGATCAAGGGAATACAAAAACATTCTGCATAAATGATTTTATTAGCTGGGTTACTTCGCACAAATTAAACAATTCAATATATTATTTCTCCGTTTGACACCTCTTTCTACTAGATTGTAGACGTAAGGCAAGCATTCAACACAGCTTAATCCCAGTTGCATTCTGTGGTTTACTATATAGAGAAACATATTAAAGGCGAGTACAGTCCAGATGAAAAGAAAATGGCCTGTTTGAACTTTTGCATAGAGCAGCTTCCCAATAAAGTCATGCTATAAAAGAAGATTTATTTCTTATTTTAAATTATTAATAAAAAATGGCAGAACCGAAATTTATATATGATATATATCATGATACACAAATTTTTGATGAAGGATATTTACTACCCATAGAAATAGGTGAACCTAAAACAAAACAAAAACGTTCCAACCATAAGCATGTTAACAATCAAGTAGCTTAAATCAATATTAAGAGTGTCGTAGAGTACTAACCGTCCAAATGCGTTGAAAAGGGCAACAACTTCATTTCGACGAAGATGCAAGTTTTCCAAGGGTTTCGTTTCAGCGTCACTCGTGAATAAGATTTTAAGAGCAGTGCCCATTCCTTGTGTCTGTGAAAAGACCAAAAAAGGCTATATTTTGTAAAACATAAAATGTGTTATTGCATTGAATATCCTAGCTCAGTAAATCAATGAAGTTTCAAAATGCAAAAATGTTAGAATGCAGCATTATTGGTCAACA
>JAQBSW010004333.1:0-70527 GCA_029291075.1 Eudiplozoon nipponicum
CGTGTACTTCGTTCAGTTACATGTGCTCGCAGTTTATGGCAGAACAGCACCGATTCAACAATGTGTATATCGAATCGTTTTAGGATAGAATTGCACGCAGTTGTTTGATTTTGGGTGTGAGTTGCTCTGCAATTGAAATAAAAATTGCAAGAGTCGCATCCATGGGAAAAGAAGCAAGTGGAGGTGGCAGTGCTAATAAGGGTTATTAAACGCATGCTGACGAGAATGGAGCGGTCAATCTAGACTTTTGGTCCACTTTTTGTCAGGCAGCGACTTGGGAGTTGAGATTTTGGAAACAGGTCGAATTCGGGTTCATGCAGAGGATTGAAGAGCTGGAATGATGCAACTGATTGCAGTGACGTAAGTATGAGCAAAAGCCTAGAAAAATGTGTCTTTACTGTTTTAAGGTAGTAATTGGTAAGGTTGGAAGCGGAGGAGATTGTAGGATAAATTGAAGTAACCCGAAGAACGCGGGGCTCTTACATTTGGATGGTTTCTGGACCACTGCACTGGTTGTGATACCCAGGCTTGGACTTAAAAGGCTTTTGGACTTGCGTTGAAGACTGAAAAGAAGGGTCCGTTGCTGGGAGTTTTAGATGCGGCGAGGACGACCACGACGACGCGGTATACCTTGCGATTTGTTAAATTGCTTTTTAAGGACTCGCTGTAAGTGCAAAGTTATTATAGAGGAAACCCTTCAAATCCGTAGGTGCACTCAAAGTATTGAGGCGGAAGAAAAAGAGCGTCATCGAGAATTCCTCCAATTAAATATCGGCCTATGTTGGGATTACTTCATCCAGAGTAAGCGGCTCCTAGTTTCAAAGGAGTTAAGGGACTGAGCGACGAGCATCATGCTATTCAGTTTTGCGCTGTTACGATGCGAATTTTGCTCTAATTTGACGTTGCCGGTCGATATTAAGGGTGTTCTATACTTCCACAGTTCAAGCTCATCTTTAGGCGAATCTTTTGTGAGACAAAGCACAAAATACTGACATTTCGTTATATCTCATACCGATCATCATTTGAAATGGAGAGATGATTAGGACCAGAAAATAGAGTTTTTCGTTTGTTGTGATTACGTAAGCAACCTCTACATTAAGAAAAGGTTCGGCCTGAGGTAACACGTGTGGCAACAAGTTGGAAATAGAAGGTTTCAGACCAAGGCTTCAAGACAAGCCCGCGACATCTGCTGTTTGTTGATGGAGATCAGGTAGAATTGAACTATAATTTCTGAGTTATGCAAACAGTGCTAGAAATTTGATGGGAAAATCTGGTTTATGACACTGGAATTTGGTTAAAATTTAAGATATATTTGAATGTCAGGCGAGAAAAATACTTTTTTATAGAAAATTTTTGATTAAATAAAAACGAATATATATATATATATATATATGGAAATTTCAAGTAACGAAAACTTCACATTGATGAGATCCAAGATGATTAAATCTAAAAATTCAAAATGAAAACAGAATCCCTATCTCCGGAAGTTCAAAATGATAGAGAATCAGGAACCCGAATCAGAAATCCTGGCTGGTACTTTATCTGATATTTTAAGAGACTATTTTTTTCTAAGAAAATATCTTCCTTTAAATGTTGTCTTTGGTGACGAAAAAGGAAAATCTGTCATTTAGATATTGAGTTTTTGAAACAAAAAGTGAAATAAAACTTATATCTCATAAGTATGCATGTCATCCACGTTGAGCTGAATCAGTTGTGATTTATTGATAAAACGGCTTTCTGGCACGAGGTATTTGTAAGGAGGTGCCAGATTCTTGGTAAGGCAAGGTACGAATCGAGAATGGTAGTTCATCTTGCCCAAGAACTAATGTGTGATGTGAGAAAGCTAAGTCGAATTTTCATACGAGTATTGTAAACAATGTTGCAAAGTAAATTAAAACTCACTGTTGGTCAAAATTGACCGTGCTCGAGACGGAAACAAAATAAAGTATTGTCAACACCAGTTAATATCTAGGAACAAAAGCAAAGTCATAATAAACACAATAAATAAATCCAGAATGTCTTAGCAGAACATTTAGTGCTTATGTATAAATGGTTAAAAACACACAAAATATAAATCCAGAATCTCTTAGCAAATCTGTTACAGTTTTCGTATAAACAATGAAAAACACAAAATATTAATCCAGAATTTCTCAGCAGAACTGTTACAGTTTTCGTAGAGACGATTGAAAAACACACAAAATATATAAATCCTGGCTTTGAGTGTTAAATCACCTAAATCCACTGCATGTTACCGGCGAATTTCGCGCGGGTCTGAATTATTATTAAACAAAATCATATTTACAAATAAATTGCAGTTCAAGAAATCTCAAATAAAACTGCTTGAAACTAACAGAGATTGTTTATAAAATCACTGTTAACAGAATGATTCTCTAAACCCAGAATTCGTCTATGTGACCCGAAGGAAACCCGGATCTGATGAAATTGATACTCGTTGTGTTTTAACGCGGAGCCGCGCGTTACAAAGGAACACATAGAAACACTAAATTTCCTCAGAACTATCTTTAAACTAAATTTCTCAAGTCCTCGATAGTTTCAAAACTGGCTATAATATTAAAATAAGATTTCTTGCAAAATACATATATTTGTATATATATGTTCTTTATTATGTTCATTGCCTTGAAATAATATACTGTAAATTTCTAATTAGAAATACTATATATATATATATATATATATATATATATATATATATAATAATAATAAAGTTTGCTCAGCGACACGCTGAATATCGCCGATGATAGAACGAAATTGAGGAGACCTTGAAAACAAACAGCCACGTCACCTACCTGAAGCAAATTTGCGATCCTTCCCAAAAATTAAATTAAGAATAATAATTTGTTACAAAATTCAATACTTTATTTGCAAGCCAGAACCACGCTGCAAAGAGTACCACGCAATTCAAAATTTAATCAGATTCTATTATATAAAACATTATGGCTAATTAGTTCTAATTTCACAATGAAACGCCGGTGATGAAATGAGGTTGTGGTGCTCTCTTTTTTTTCGAATCTATATTTCATGCCAAACTACAACACACTTTTATTTCTAACGCACTAATTGATCTTATACTCCATAAATAGACATTTTGGTCCTCAAGTTGGTTCTTAGATCACCGTATGCAAGCTTAGCAGATGATATTCATTTTTTAATGCCTTCCAACTGATATTGGATAGACATAGATATAATATTATCGAAGGATCTTTTTTTTAAATACTTCGTAATTGTGAAATAACAAAATTTAATCTCTTTTCATGATCTAGTGCAAGTTATAAATGAACCAACTAGAAGTTTGCAATTCTGTTATCATTATTGTGTATTGACAAATTTTGTTTAAAGCTACGATCACGAGTATTTAAGTTATATCAAGGAAGCTGGCCGCAAATAGATTTTTATTAAATAGAAAAATCTTTGTCCCAAGGTTTAGAATATCACAGATTTTAACGTCTACGTTAAATGTTCAGGAATTAGCTGTGAGCTTTTCGAAAATTTGAGTAATGTGTATAATTACAATTAATTTTATAATTAGAAAACTGATTTTTATATCTATTCTGTCTATTTTACTGCACCATTTATATAGCACCTGTATTTCTACTGATACTGTGCCGAAAAAAAGATAGAAAAAATACTATTTAAATTAAAAATTCTACAAGTCAATGCTGTGAAATGTCGTTTAATTTACATCATTAAATAATAGTCTGCAGTTGATTGCTAATGATACTCATTCATCACGATTGGTTACCTGTCAAAATTCAGAATAAATTATATTGGCTAAGTTTAATTGCAACTTCTGAATGCGAATAGGGAATATAAGTAAAAAGTATAACTGATATAACTATCAGATACAACAATATTGAATTTATTTTTGAATTGGGAGAATTTTTTGGCAATTTAATTTAAAATGCACACAATAAAAGCTGTATGATTGAATTTTCTGATATTTCAGATAAAAAGAAATCACATAATTTTATTGATTGTGAAAATTTACTATAATTAATGTTAAAAATAAACTCTAAATATAAAAAAACAACAACTTAGTATATTGAATAATTACTTATTCCAATTGCCATTAATCGTTTTAAATTCACTCTGTTTTTTAACAAGATAATAAGTGATGATATAATTTTGTGTTGTAGTCAAAGTTTAATCGACAAGCCATTGTCTAAATTTCACATGCAAATGAACGTCAATGATTATTGGCCTATCTGAGTTATAACTTAATTTTTTAAACTTAATTGAACTATTAATACTAGATCATTTGGAATATACTTTTCCAGCGGACTATGATTCATGTAAGTATGGTTTTACGAAAAATAAGTCAACAATTGCAAACGAACTAAACAAGTGGAATTGCGTCACAAAGCTGAACTAAAAGAATATATCTGTGCTAATAGATGTTAATGATACCTCAAAAGATTTTCACTCTATATATATATATTAATTTTAAAATAATTATTGATCCGATTATCGTTATACTCCTTAGCTAATATTTATGTAATTGAAGCATGATAATTCAAGTAAATACTCTGTGATCCATGTTATAAAATGTTACAACAAGGGTCTCCCAAAGACAAAGATTTAGGATGATTTAAATCAAAATCATATTCGCAAAATGAGAATAGAACATAAAACAATAGAATAGAATTGTATAATGTTGAGTAAAACCACTTTAAACAACAATAGAAGAAATACAAAAATTGATTTCAAACAGTATATATGAAGTGTTTCGACAGATTGCAAAATAAATCCCGAAAAGCATTGACTTCTCCAAGAATAACGTCACACTAGCTATACTTTATATGAATATGTATTTAATAACGCTAGGTTTGAGGATTGATTGTAGAATACATGCGCGTTTATACGATTGAATTTAAATATGCTTATTTTCATTATGCTTCTTTTTAATTATGTTAATGAGATAATATTTCAACAGAAAGTCAAGTATCTAGGCATGACTATTCAGTAGACAACTTCTGTTGAAACTCATATCGAAAAAATATTTAGCTGCACAGAGAAAAGCTTCGCGCTAATAAACAGAAACATACTGCTGAATTATTAAAAAATACAAAGGTATATTATTCTACGGTGTTTTTAAACTATTATGTACTAAACTTGAAAATCCATGTGACCCTCATAATCTTTCGAATCATAATTACGGTATTTCTTTTTCGTGGTTAAACAAATGGTCTGTATAACTGCGGTTTGTAATATATCTTATGAGGAAACTGTTACATTATCTAAACGATCATTGATTATTCGGATGCTAACTGAAATTATATTTGATCCGCTGAAAATTCTGGACAGTACTTAAAGAGTTCCTATTAAGAATGCAGCCGTTCTACTTATATATATATATATATATATATATATATATATATATATGTATATATATATATATATATATATAACGCGCGGCTCCGTGTTACAACCTAACGGAGTCTCAATTTCGACAGATACCACGGTTCTCCTTAGGTTCACATATGCTAATTTTGGTTTTAGACAATCTTTCTCATAACTGAGGTTTCAGAATCAATCTCTGTTAGTTTCAAGCAGTCTTAGTTAAGACTTCTGCATCATCAATTATATTTGTAATTAATGGGGTTTTGTTTAAAAAAAAACATACCCGCGCGTAACACGCCGGTAGCATGTAGTGAATTGCTGTATCTAAGCTGTCAAAACCAGGATTTATGTGATTCATGACTTACTGCTTATGTACCTGGATATTAACTTCGTGTTAACCATATCTTATTTTGTCACCGTCTAGAACACGGTAAATTTTGACTAACATTTAAGTTTAATTTGCTTTGTAACATTGTTAATAATACACGTATGATACTCAGACTTAGCCTCTCCCATCACGACACTGAAGAAGAAAATGAGACTGATTATAAGCACGGCACACGAACTCAATTACTTTCGATGTCAGCTACCAGTCTTGTATAGGAATATCAGAGTGTCAGTAAATAAACCGCTACCTCACAGACAAATACCACCTATATATATATATATATATATATATGTATATATATATGTACTCCACTAACAGGATTAGTTTTATTTATATCTTTCTTGTATTGACCGGTATAGTCAATTAATGAACATTATAAAATTTAGCAGTATACTAGCTATTTTTTCTTAAACTAATTGCTAGTCGCTCTTGACTTATTCCTTTATTTTACACATTATCGAGCCAGACGGCCTTCGTGGAAAAAATATTGTAACTATTCTTTTGTACGTCTGAAACGTCAAGGTTAACGCGCGGGAATTAGAATGGCTTTTTAATTTGCATATTGTGATATCAAGAAACAAATTTTTGAGTTCAGGGGATCTATATGCAAATTTTTGGTTGAAAACAAGGAATAAATGATAAAATTAGAGGTATCCGAATAACGGAAATTAGAACTTATCGCAAATATTGATGAAGTAGAGGAAAAATTTAAAAATAAATTTGTTAAGTTATTGTACGACGTGAAGACATTGAAGACATTGACAAAAGATAAAAGTACTCTGAAATCAGCGTACAAACTCAAAGAAGAAATGCTGAATGATTTTCGTGCAAAATAGCGACACGGATCGACCGTAAAGATCAGATTATTTGATTTTCTACTAAAGTTGGATCCCAAAATGAGCGTCCTATTTATGATCATTAACACTTGGGTTTTTTACGAAATTTCCTCAATCTTGGTGTGAATTAATACTTATTCTGATCATACGTATTTAGCGTTATTTTAAGCTTAGAGAAATTGATGTTCTTAAAATCAATTGGAAAGATGATTTTTAGCTCATCGTCAAATTAGCATATTCACCCATTCTGCAAACTTGCAAATATTATTTAAAATTGTATCGGTTCAAATCTTGATCCATGCGAAACTTATGTTGTAACATTTAATAAAATTAAGTGAATACAATTTATTTGAATAATCATGATTCTAGTATATAAATAATAGCTAAATTATCTACAGATTATCAGATCACTATTCAATAAGCTAATGTACTTCATTATAGCATCACAAGATATATTGTCAAAGGTTTTTTTTATTTTTAAAGAGATGATTGGCCCATCCATATTCATCTCGTCCAGCATTATAACATACTTCCGCATGAAGAGAATGTTCGTAATTGTGCGTCTATTTGTCATAAAACGATGTTGACATGATGCAGAGTTTGTTGGAAAAATAAAGTCCAGATAATTATATACCAACTTTTCCATTGGCTTAAAAATTTAGAGATAGTTGAGATTAGCATATATACGTTGACAATTTCCAGCCACAATCTTCAGGTAATGGCTTGCAGCCCAGTGACTGTCCGAGTCCCAGATTTATCCAATTTAGAAACTCTGTACTCTGACATTGCTACCGCCATTCCTGACAATGAAAACGTCTTAACAGTGGTGTCTTTTCCTTGCACCAAATTCAAACCTCCACACACGTTACCCTGCCTGCAGAATGTTTTGTATTTCCCACGGCCAGTTCACAAAACATCCTACATCACCAGCCCCCTGACGAGATGTGCACCATGAAAGTTAAGATTGACGACAAGCATTTTCTCTTCATCTACAGGAGATTCATGTCATTTTTCAGCCCACGATCGCACTCTTGTCTTCTGTGTAAGATCCTGCCTCGCTTTATTTAACAGATATCATAAGTCTTCTTTTTGATTTGTTCTAAAATTTCTTAGAATCTAAAATTGTTCCAGTAGTTTTCTTTTTCCAAAATATTTCGGCTAAACTTATTGATAGCCTTCATCAGTTGCAAAATACCTAACAATTTTAACAAACGAAACTAATGAAGCAAGCGCGTTATATCCTTTAGCCATAATATTTATACTTCAGACTGACCTTTCATTAGATATTCGCGTGTCACATGTGTGTGACGTGTCCTATCGTAATTTTACTTCTTTCTAATGTTAAGATGTGATCAAATAGAAAACGTCTAAAGCAATCCAGAGCTTTAGGTACCGGTATATTCGTGTGCATGGATACCACATATAAGCTTACTAATATATCCTTTTCATCTAGTACACATTTATTAACAATTTCAATCAAATGATACAAGTTTAGCAAGTTATGTTCAAAGAAATTGGAATGCGTTGGTCTTTTTCTCCAAATGTCAATGTTGGTTGAAACGTGACTATTTTCTATTTTGCACACTGATGATCTCTTCCACATCAATGGTTATTCCTTCTGTAGGCTAAGGAGAAGATTTAGTTGTTCATATCCGATACTGCCTTATGACGAAGCCTCTAGCAACCTCAATCAATTTGTGACTAAACTATTTTGACCTCAACTGATGATACCAGACCATGGTCTACCTTTCAATGTAGACTACCGGATTTTCAATTTTCCATTAATGAGGATACTATTGGAGCCTAAATTTTATCCAACTTCTTCACTTACTCTACTTTACTGCGGCTGACTCCTTTTGGAGGATAAGCCGGCTCCACATTTCATGGAGTTTCTTGGGAATTTGGTACAAGTGGTGTCCCCTCACCACTCGGCTTTTTGATCGAGGACGCATCTCTAGCCTTTGCACATCCAAGCACAGTCTGCAAGGCAGCAGTAAGTTGCATGGTTGCCGGTGGCTGTTGAGAGCTCATTCGCCATTCGGAAGTACGGGGTACTGTCCAGGAGTCCATGTAATCCTGTGGCTCTTGAACCCTTTTGTGGCGGGGAACATACGCCGAGTCATGGTGCCGTCGTCGGGCTCATGTGGTATTTTATAGGAGATCCGATTGCCGGTCAGAGATCCACCACGCCCTGGTGACACCACCGCCATTGCCCCGTTAGCCCATGTACGATCGGCCATCGAAACATGGTTGACACCGTCGTACCACGTTGAGGAGGGGATGGACTTCTTCACGAAAACATCTAAAAAGTAAGTATGTACCGAAAGGTACACGGTACTAACTCTATGGCTGCCGAGTCGGTACATAGTACCAACATGATGCAAAAGTTCACCGAAATTGAGAATAAAAACCTTTTCTGAACACATGATACTCCAGTATATCCACACACTCTGGCCTTATCACATTTTGCGGTAAGCATGACATCATTGAATTCAATATATAACAGTTAAATATTGTTTGTTGCGTAGAAATAATATATATGCAAGTATGTATTAGGTGTTGCGAACCTAGTAACAAATTAGTTCAGTTGTGACCAGAAAGATAAACTAAAGACAGCATGAACAGAAAGTATAATCTCATGCACATTCGTTTCCTGCTTACTGTCTACTCCTCAGTAGGAGCCGGTACTACGCCCTATAACCACTATATATTTGGGTGAAGAATGTGGGATAATAGGACGGTACAATCTGCTAGACGATTGTGTAAACCTGCAGTAGAGTAGCTAACATCATATAGCCACTGCTAACTCACTCTATATAATATGTATACCGAGTCTGTAAAGGATACTAACACTATGGCTATTGTGTCAGTAACCGATGCCAACATTATAGTTCCGAAAGGTACGTGGTACTAAAACTATGGTTGCCGAGTCGGTACATGGTACCAGGGCGTGGTGGATTTCCGACCGGCAATCGGATCTCCTATAAAATACCACATGAGCCCGACGACGGCAACATGACTCGGCGTGTGTTCCCCGCCACAAAAGGGTTCAACAGCCACAGGATTACATGGACTCCTGGACAGTACCCCGTACTTCCAAATGACGAATGAGCTTTCAACAGCCAACGGCAACCATGCAACTTACTGCTGCCTTGCAGACTGCGCTTGGATGTGCAAAGTCTAGGGGTGAGTCCTCGATCAAAAAGCCGAGTGGTGAGGGGACACCACTTGTACCAAATTCCAAAGAAACTCCATGAAATCAATGGAGCCGGCTTATCCTTCAAAAGGAGTCAGCCGCAGTAAAGTAAAGTTAAGTATGGTACCAACATTATTCATATCGTTGTATGCTATAGTTCACCCAAATTGAGAATTAAAACTATTTCTGAACACCTGATACGCCAGTAAATCCACACACTCTGGGCTTAATCGATATCAGTTATTACATTTCGCAGTAAGCATGACATCATTGAATTCAATATATAACAGTTAAATACTGTTTGTTCCGTAGAACTAATATATATGCAAGCATGTATTAGGTGTTGCGAACCCAGTAACAAATTAGTTCAGTTGTGATCAGAAGGATAAACCAAAGGCAGCATGAACAGAATGTATGTGTGGTTTGAATCCAAATAAAGATATTCTATGCTATTCTATTCTATAATCTCATGCACATTCGTTTCGTGCTTACTGGCGACTCATCAGTAGGAGCCGGTATTACGCCCTTTAACCACTATATTTTTGGGTGAAAATGTGGGAAAATAAGACGTTACAATCTCCTTAACAAATGCGTAACTGGTATATATTGAATTTAATTTTGTCATGCTTACCGCTACATTTGAAAACTGATTTCGATCAAGACCAGAATGTGTTGATTTACTGAAGTATCAGGTGTTCAGAATGAGTTTTAATTCTCAATTTCGATGAACTATAGCATACATTGATATCCATCATTTCGGTACTATATACCGACTCGGCAACCATAGTGTTAGTACCATGTACCTCTTCGGAACTCATAATGATGGTATCGGTTACTAACACAATAGCCATAGTGTTAGTATCCTTTACAGACTCGGTATATATATTATATAGTGTGAGTTAGCGTTGAAGTCGCATTGTCGTAGACTATACGATGTTAGCTTCACTACTGCAGGTTTACACATTCGTCTAGGAGATTGTACCGTCCTATTATCCCACATTCTTCACCCAAATATATAGTGGTTAAAGGGCGTAATACCGGCTCCTAATGATGAGTCGCCAGTAAGCACGAAACGAATGTGCATGAGATTATACTTTCTGTTCATGCTGTCTTTGGTTTATCCTCCTGGTCACAACTGAACTAATTTGTTACTAGGTTTGCAACACCTAATACATACTTGCATATATATTAGTTCTACACAACAAACAATATTTAACTGTTATCTAAAAAATAAATTGATTTGTGTGACTTTAACTTCCTTAACACCAATTCGACTAATCTAGCCTCGGAAATCCACGAGCTACTTCGGCTTTTCGTCGAAAATCTACTGCATCAATTTGTAGAAATCCCTCCTCGTGACAACATTTAATTTGATTGTATTCTATCCTAAGAAAAGGTGGCCAACATCCAGAGCCGTGAGGTTATTCCTATACTTATCCACTGATAAGTTTCATAAATTATTTCCTATTTCTCCTCTGTTTCAACGGAATACAACTTAACAACCCGACATCCCACAGATTGTTATGCATTCAGTTTAATAAGCAATACCAAAACGAGCAATGAAATAGTCAGATCAGATAATATATTTCGTCAAATTTGACTAGAAGAGTAAAACAAATATAGCATGAACGGGACGTATAATCTCCTGCAATTCGTTCCATGCTTACTCGCACCTTATCAGTAGGATCCGGTATTACGCCCTTTACACACAATATATTTGGGTGAGGAGTGTGGGCAAAATAGGACGTTGCAATCTCCAATACAAAAATGTAAACATGCAATAGTGAAGCTAACCTCATATAAAGTCTTCAACAACGCGACTTCAAAGCCAGATAATTATATAAAATATAAATAAAAAACCTCTAAATGGGACCAACACTATGGCTAATGTGTCAGCCCTGGATACCATCATTATCGTTGCCAAAAAGTTACATGATACCAACAATATATTTTCCTAGTCGATACATGGTACCAACAAAAAATTAAGAATTACAACTGTTTCTGGACAACTGTTACTCCGGGAAATCCATACATTCTGGTCTTGATCAATATAAATCATCACATTTCGCGGTAATCATGATATCTTTAAATTAGCAATATGACATTTAGATTCTGTTTTTGATGGAGAGCTAATATATATTTGAATGTGTTGCAAACTTTGTAACAGTTTCGTTCAAATAGGACCAGAAATATAAACCAGAGATAGCATGAACGGAACGTATAATCCCGTGCATTTTCGTTTCGTGCTCATATGTGGAAGCTGGTATTACGCTCTTCACCCACCATATATTTTGATGAGGAATGACAGATAATAGGATGATATAATCTTTAAGACATTTAATAAAGTTGGATTCAAAACTGAATCTTTACATATTCATATAGAAGATTATAATGTCATATATTTCCACATACATCAACAAAATATATAGTGGGTAAATAGCGAAATACCGGATCCTACTGATGAGTTGCCAAAAAGCACGAAACGATTGTGCACTAGATTAAACATTACACTCATTTTGTCTTTGGTTTATCCTTCTGGTCATATTTGAATTATTTTTTTACTAGCTGCGCAACACCTTATACATAATTGCATTCATATTAATTCTCCGTCACAAACAATATTTAGCTGTAATATTTTTTTAAATATCTGGGTGACACTCGCGCTTTAAAATGGCTCCGACTTTGTTACATACTGAATTTGGGAAAATGATTACGGAACTTCAAAATTCCATGAAGGAGCTGAAGGAGGAGAACAATACATTAAAAAAATAAAATGTCTTAGCTGGAGTCGGACGTTAGTAAATATGCAGCAAATATTATATTTAGCAGAAATGAGAAATGAAAACTTAAGCGCCAAAATTGAATTATTGACCGTGGCTTTAAATGATAAGGAAGATAAATTAAGGGTCGATGTTCAGCCATGAGTTGAGTTAGCGGACATAAGAATAAAAGACAATACATCAACAAAAAACAATACTTCAGGAGAAGAAATATTAAATATATTATCTAATGAAGTTTCAGCAAGAATTGGCAAACAGGAACAGTAAATATTATTTAATCTTAATAAAAAAGCCGACCCGAATGATGTAGAGAAATTAAATGATTTAATCAGAGACACGACAAAGGCCGATATAACGAAATTTTGACAGGGTGGGCAAGCGGTCTGAACGACCAAGGGCGGTTGTGGTGAAACTGTCAAATAGGCCGACGAACATACAGGTTGAAGATATTAATAATAAGAAAGGAGAGCATCCTAATTTCCACAATATATTCATTTCCAGAGACAAGACATTTCTCCAAAGAAAATTGTCAGCAGCAAAAACGTTGAAGAAAAATCTAGATCAAGGATAATGTAATCTGGAACAAGCTACCATAAAGGGTGTGTCAATTGACTCTCAAATCACAAAAAACGGTGCATCACTAATGAATGTTGTGAAAAACGGACAGAAGAGAACTATAACTACGATACCCAACAAAAGAATTATAAAGAAACCAAAAAAGTTAAATCAGTAAATATCGAAACTGTAAAGATAAGTCGTGTTGTACATATACTTTAATTTATACCAATTGTAGAAATGTTAAGAACAAAACTTTTTTTCCGTGTGATTTTGTAATAAGTAACAATTTTGACTACATAAATTTATCTGAAACTTGGCTCAACAAGGACATTGAAAATTACGAATTTTACATTTCTCATTCTTCTCTATTTATAAAAGACAGATTCCTGAATAAAAGTGGTGGAGGAGTAATTATTTATAGTAAATCTAAATTAAATGCGAAAGTGTTACATTGTAGGATGTTTTGTAGTTATAGTAATAGCTTTTGCGGGGTAGCTGTCTATTTAGTAATGATTTCCTACATTTTCATGGTGTTTGCAATCCCCACCCGTTTCTTGGTCAGTCCCTAACATTTCCGAAGGGTGAAGTAAGAAAACTCATCCATTTTCAGACGTTTATTGCAAGTGGTGTAGCTAGGCATGAATCAATTCACAGTTAAACAAAACGGACCGTGCTCTAGACGGCAACAAAATGATATATTGTTAAAAAAATTGAATGTCTTATACACAAGAAATTATCAGAAACACAAACGTCTGAACCGTGATGAATACATGTAAATAATTGAAAATATATGATGATATAAATCCAGATTGATTAGCTATTTAGTTTAAAGTCACTGGTAAATATTGTCACTGATAATTGATAGATAAAAATCGTTTAAAAACAGTCTTGAAAAAAATCACAAATAATTATTCCACTGTTTGCTAGGTTTTGCATTTTTCAATTATAATATTACATTGAACTATAGAATTTGTGAATATGATTGAGGAATATCTGATTTTATGATGCGTGGAACCATATCTGAATGCAAAGAAAGTCTATCAAATCACATATGCACTATAATCCACCGCAAGTTCCCTGCGTATTGCGCGGGTGTGTATATTTATTAAACAAAACCCTATTAATTACAATTAAATTTGCAGTTCAAGAAATCTTAATTAAAACTGCTTAAAACTAACAGAGATTGTTTCTAAAATCACAGTTAAGAGAAATATTGTGTTAAAACAGAGTTAGACTATTTGACCTTAAAGAGCACTATATTTGTCAAAATTGAACATCGTTGGGTTGTAACGCGGAGCCGCGTGTTACATACAGCCCCCGACAATGAAAATTAGTACACAATGAAAGGGGCTAACCTTACAGAAGGCGTTATGGCTCTGCCGTAACGAGTTACCAATGATGTTGACTCTGTCGACACTGACTCTGGTTCCTCTATATCTCGCGGCGGCGTGACGGCGTCAGTTGTCTCCGTTGATGGTGGTAACAATGCTTTAAATCAAGTTTGCGAGCTTGAAGTAAACACCAACCCTATTGTATTTAACCAGTCTACGAACTTCATAACAAAACTACCGCCAGCTGCAACGCACTGACGCGTTTCGACCTTCCATGATCATCATCAGAGTACGACGGCAAACTGACTATCAAGTATCAAACCGCATTGAATATATATGGAAATCAAATTTAGATATGCGGCTCTCATCTCTAGCAGTCTCGCGTACATTGAACTTGACTGGAAACGTCAACTGCAAAATTTCTATGCAGTCACGAACATTAACCGTTTGTAGCTTCCGCCACATATACATATATAGGCAATACAATTTAACAATAATTGTTTGCGCGGGTGGTGGTAACAATTCTTTAAATCAAGTTTGCGAGCTTGAAGTAAACACCAGCCCCATTTAATTTAACCAGTCGTCGAACATAACAAAACTACCGCCAGCTGCAACGCACTGACGCGTTTCGACCTTCCATGATCATCATCAGAGTACGACGGCAAACTGACTATGGAGGATCAGTGCGTTGCAGTTGGCGGTAGTTTTGTTATGTTGTTCGTAGACTGGTTAAATACAATCCAGATAGGTGTGGAAGTGTACGATCGACCGGTAGATTGCGAGTAACCCTTTCCCTAATGTATCATATCGCGTCTCGCAAGGTTGTAGTTTTTACCAGTAGAAAACGATAGGTCGGTGTATGTCATTAATGGACTTTTGAAGTACTGCACCTATGGCAACGTGGGATGCGTCATTGATCAATTTAAAAGTTCAGACCAATCAGGAGAATGTAGCATGGTCGCTTTGCATAAGACCCTTTTGGAATCCTCGTAAGCCTGCATGTCGTCCACGTTGAATTGAATCAGTTGTGATTTCTTGACAAAATGGCTTTCTGGCACGAGATATATGTGAAGAGGTGCCAGAATCTTGGCCAAACAGGGTACGAATCAAGAATAGTAGTTCATCTCGTCTAAGAATCACGTAATGCTCGAACGTGGTGGTTCGAGGTCAGATCTTGAATAGCAATAAAACCTTTAGCAGGTACACATGCAAGTCATGCCTTTCGGAAATTTGACGACCGAGGAATCTGCAAATTGATTTTGGAGCAAAGACACATTTGTTGCCATGAAGTCGGAGGCCATAGTCTGCTAGACGTGTGAGTAGAATGTCAATACGCAGTATATGTTCGGACATTGGGTTGGAGATTACTAGGATGTCGTCTAAGTAGGGAATTACAAATAGAAGACCATCTAGTATTTCGTTCATAACGCGTTGAAAGGTTTGCGAGGCATTCTTGAGATCGAAAAACATATAATGATATTCGTGAGTGCCTCCTCCGGTGAATCTGAGTGCAGTATATGATACGGAGTCTTTGTCCATCGGTACTTGATAGTAGGCTTTCACTAAGTCGTGTTTTAAATACACAGCATGACCGATAGCGGATCTGAGTAGGTAAGCTGGATTTGGCAAGACGTAGGAATCAGACTGCGTGCAAGAATTGAGAATACGATAATCCCCGCACACCCTGTATGTTGCTGGTTCACTCTTTGGTACTACTACCACAGGCGATGCATATGGTGAGCTGGATCGTGTACAGATTCCTGGTTGACATAGCATGACAAATTCTTGCTCAGCGAACTTATGTTTGTATGGTGCCAATGGACGTGCTCGTGGAGGATGAGGAAGTGGTTTCGATAAAATGATACGATGAGCTGTGATGGCACGCTTCCTCTTGAGTTCGGCATAAAGGAGATAGGTTTGAAAATCTCTTCATTATCCAGTTGTGTTACATGAGGAACTGGAGAAATTAGCTGTATTGATGAGACTGCTTTGGCGCGAGTCGTATGTTTTAGCGCTGATGAAAGTAACTGATTGTCTGCAGTGCGTATCTCTCGTGTTCTTGGACGAATGGTAAGGTTGAAGTGTTCGAGAAAGTCATGTCAAATGATGTTTCTTGTCGTATTGGCAATGATTAAACGATAATTGAAACATCTTTTTGAGTTCGGGAACGAGATTGTGTGTACTCGTACCCCAAAACGTTGCTATGTTGGACCTATTTGCACAGGTAAGACTGCTGGTGTTGACTGGGTGTGTAGGTTTGAAATACTTGTGGCGTAGTAAGCTTACTTTTGATCCAGTGTCTATGAGAAATAATTCGCCAGATTTTGCGTGACGGATGAGGAAGTATGTTGTTAGTGGCAATTGGCGATGGGACTGGTTGCTGGCCTTTGGGCGTTTGAAGCATGAATTGACTGGAGCCGTTGCTGTAAATACAATAGTTTAATTTGGCTCTACCGCGAAAGCAACGTGCTTCGAGACATCAGACGTAGAGCGCCAACAAACTTGGGGTGATCAGCCTCTACTGCCGCAGAGGAGGCTGACCTCAGCAGTTTTCCAAACCCTCCATAGGCGGATCATCCTAAGTTGTCGAAGGTGACCGAGCCCACTTGAACGTCGCATCTGCGCGTGGGAATGTACAGCCGTCTCTGAGGCAATAGCATGTGGATTGGCCATAGCTGCGGTGATTCGGACACCACTCCGCCGGTAACAGTGGAACTGCGGATAGGCCTCTGGACGTCTACCTCTTGGTGCTGTTTCGGGACGGTGGTAGACGCTGGTCACGTCTGGTCTGGTTGCGTCTATTATGGACGGCATCGACTGAGGCCGAATTTGGCCTGATGGTGAGGTTCTCGAACAGGCTGATGAGGAGCTCATTGGTGACATTTGTTCCGGCTGATGATGCTGTGGATTGAGATTCGGACAGTCGTGAGGTGTTGTAACCTTGCTCTGTGGCAGGTGAGCTGTAGTGGTGTTTCTTCCACCACTTGTCTATACGTGCCGGAAAAACGTCGTCTTGCACTTCAATGGATTTGCGCAGGAACGTGGCCATCTCTTGGAGTGTATGAATAATCGCATCAAGATTTCCTTGGGCAGGTTGAATTCCAAGGCTTTCTGCTCCATCTCCCTAAATAGCTCGGAAGTGGAGTGGCTACCTAGGGACATCTGGCTCATCAAGTCTGTATGCCTGTCTTCTCGATCTGGTGTCAGGCACTGCTTGATAGCGCGTTGCAGGCTCTGTTATCGCTGCGCACATGTTCCCTCAGTGTATTGATGCAGGATGTCTTTAATTTTGCGTCTGACAGACATTGGGATTGTCTCCTAAGCCCTCAAAAATATTGAACCCTCTTCCGTTATATTGGACACCTTGGCCAATAAAGCCACATCGTCGACTCCCTCGTCAAGGTTGTCTGGATCGAATTGGCATATTTTGTACTGTGTCCATGTGCAGGTGCGGCCAATTGCTGGGCTCGCCACCGGGCTTCCTGTATTTCCTGAACTGGACGTCATCTTACGTGTGTGAGTGCTGTCGAGAATAGATGGCAGTGTTACATTGTCCTTACTCGTCATCGTGCGGCTGTCTTCGAGAATTGTGATATCGAGATGGTGGTTCACTGTGATTTGAGCCTCCGGATTTACTTTCTTGTGAAGCATTCATCCAAAGTGCTTGATATTCTCAAAGGCTATATTCTGATAAATTCTTTGTTGGCTTCGAGTTCGACGAACCGGGGCACCATTTATGTAGGAGTATTCGTAGTTATAGGAATAGCTTTTGCGGGGTAGCTGTCTATTTAGTAATGATTTCCTACATTTTCATGGTGGCTGTTTTCCCCACCCGTTTCATGATCAGTCCCCGACATTTTCCGAAGGGTGAAGTAAGAAGATTCATCTGTTTTCAGACGTTTATTAGAGGTTATTTAGCAAAACATGAATCAATTCACAGTTAAACAAAATGGACCGTGCTCTAGAAGGCAGCAAATGATATATTGTCAACACAATTAAATCTTGAATTTTAATCATTTTCAAGTGATGTAATTTTTGGCCTCAATTGATGGGTTCTCACTAGTCCCTTCTTTTTTAAGCCTTCCATTAGCTGATTGTCTAAAAATGACTTTGGAACAAGATTTTCCATTGTTCTGTTACCAAATTTTTGAGACCGAATTTCCAGTCTCATTTTCAGGGTTGACACAATACGCACAGGAATTAAACACAACTTTTGGCAAATTTTATTTTTTATTCCTGTGCGTATTGTGTCAACCCTGAAGATGAGACTGAAATTTTGTAAAAGAACAATGGAAAATCTTGTTCCAACGTCATTTTCAGACAATCAGCTAATGGAAGGCTTAAAAAGAAGTAACAAGTGAGGACCCATCAATTGAGGCCAAAAATTACATCACTTGCAAATGATGAAAAGTTAAGATTTTACCGACCTAAGAGTGCCATCAATTGTCTCGCACAATAAAAATGAGGTCAAATCCACAACAAGAAGGACGGCACTGCGCAACGAGATTCATCTTTTAACACAATTTAATGTCTTATACACAAGTGCTTATCTTGAAAACAATCGTCTGAATCGTGATGAATTCATGTAAATGAGTGAAAAAATACGATGATATAAATCCAGACTGATTAGCAATTTAGTTTAAAGTCACTGGTACATATTGTCACTGAGATGGATAAAATTCGTGTAAAAACAATCTTAAAAAAGCATCACAAATAATTATTCCACTGTTTGCTAGGTTTTGAATGTTTGAATTTTAATTATTCATTAAATTATGGAGTTTAGGACAATATATTGAGAAACACCTGAGGTTTGGATGTGTATGATCATGACTGAACTGTTAGTAGATGTGTAGAATGTAGTTAATGCAAAAAAAGTCACTAAATACATTGTTTGAACACAAATGCACTATAATCCATAACATGTTATCTGCGTATTGCGCGCGGGTGTGTGTATATCTTAAACCAAACCCTATTAATTAAAATTAAATTTGCAGTTCAAGAAATCTCAATTAAAACTGCTTGAAACTAACAGAGATTGTTGCTAAAATCACAGTTAAGAGAAATATTGTTTAAAAACAGAGTTAGACATTTTGACCTTCGTTCGGTTGTAACGCGGATCCGCGTGTTACAAATAAATAGAAGTATCTTATCGAATGACATAAAATTTAAAATGTTTAAAATATGCATTAGACCGATACTAGAATATGCTGCCGCTACTGGGAATCCATTAAAAAGGGTTTGTCCAATAAGATAGAAGCTGTACAAATAAAAGTTGTGAATCAAAATATTCCTATCTCTTGCAATATATACGCCACTAGATTACAGTTTGTATCACTTTATGGTTTCGGAGGATGTGTTATTGCATAAACGTTTTCCATTTTAACCAGTGGACTGGTGCCTATATGAATCAAATAAGAAAGAGTCATGAAGTTGGAACTAGATCTGGACATTTGGCAATATCTCCTCCTTTGATGGGGAATGTTGCGAGCAAGTTATTCTCTTTTTCGAAAATTTATAAAATTTACAATCAATTGCCAAAGGGGCTTAGAGAAACGCCTCCATCTAAGGTGTCTTTTAAATTTTTATCTACTGAACTAGAAAAAGTCTACAATCCTGTTGATATTTTTAATCTTGGTTATGACAATACTTTCTCATGGTTGAATAAAAGGCAACATAATTTTTGAAATTTTTATTTCCAAATTTTGTATTATTAAAATTGAAATGTTATGTATTATATCATCATGTTAGTCAACAATATATACAATCAATTGCTAGACATGGTTCTCATATTTAGCATAAGGCTACACTCGAATTATACCTTAATTTTACTATTCGATGATGAATCTATTACACTTTACAGCTGAACTTTCTGATGTTGATATATTGATGAACATATTTATGTGATGTGATATCTTTTTATATTGTACATTTCCCAATATTATTATTTGATGGAACATGTGTGGTTTGAATCCAAATAAAGATATTCTATTTTATTCTATTCTATTCTATATATTGAATGAAATAATTTCATGATTACCGTAAAATTTTATGATTGATATCGATCAAGGTCAGAGTGTATGGATTTTCTGGAATAACAAATGTTCAGAAAGATTTAAAATTCTTAAGTGTGGTGAACTATATCATAAATTGACATCAAGGGTCTTTTTTCCATGTACCAACTCGGCACCGATAGCCTTGGTATCATTTATCATTTCGGCAATCATGGTGTTTGTATCAGATACTTAAAACATAGCCATAATTTTGGTTCCATTTACAAACTTTATTAATATTATATTTAGTGAGCTGGCTTTGAGGTCGCATTGTTGATGTCTTTATAAGAGGTTAGCTTCACTACTGGAAATTTATATATTTGTATATGTGATTGTACCACCCAATATTCCAACATTCATCACCAAAATATATTGTGGGAAAAGAACATAATACCGGCTTCTAATGATGAGTCATCAGTATGCACAGAACGAATGTGCAAAGGATTAAACCTTTCGTTCATGGTGCATTTGATTGATCCTGCTGGTCATATTTGTTTCTAGGTGTGCAACAACTAATTCACAATAGCATATATATAATTTCTCCGCCACAAGAGTATCTAAAATATATTTGTTTCTCTCAGTTCCATGATGCATTTCATCTCGCTTAGCTTTCATCAACGCTACCAAACGCATACGGACCTAAAACAGGCTGCACATACTTTTAAGGCAGTTGATAAGATAGCCCATAACACAAGATTACGTATATCCTCAAAATCTTGCGCTTATTTGCTACGACGTATCGGTAACATTATTCTAATAACAATAAACAAGCAATTGCTTAGTTTTGGTAGGCACATTCGGTCAGCTCATGACTCTCGATGCAGATTCGCAATTATTAGGAATCAGGTGTTTCATGAATTAAATAATTCGTACATTAACTTCACTGGCATTTCCGACATAAACTTTGCAGATGAATATCTGGGTTACTCTTCTCAAAGCTATTCTGCATCATCTATTTTGGCAGGAATCTGTTCGAATTTTACGTCTCTTCAGCAACGATCGTTTAAGCCATTAAAGAAATTAAACCGAAACATCAATTTGACCAGTATGGAGTCTCCATTGGCGTAATTACTCTTTTGTGTGGGAAAGTTATCTCTCTGCTTTCCGATGTTTTAACTTGTGTCTTCTGAACACTATTTTACACCCAGAATGGCTAAAGTCGACATTTTCGCCTATACAAACAGCAATACTTTGAACTCCAATTTTAAGAGCCTTCATCCTATCTCCACTGTCCCAGTCTACACTATAGATCTTGATAGAATTCTCTATAAAGAAATAACTCCGTTCGTTAAATCAAGAAGAAGTTCCAATCTTTTGAATAATCAGCATGGATTTTTAACTGGGCGCTTCACCTATACTAAGCCAGATGGCATCTTCAAATATTTCGATTCCTCCATGTCTCAAGGACAAAGCTTCACTCTGATCTTTCTTGATATTCCGATGTAATTCGAATCATCTCCTTTTCGTCGATTAAATTTGCCGTACTAAGTTATGGAATTTGCGGTCGCGTCTTTGGGCACATCACTTACAATTTGTGAATTCGATCAACATCAGTAAGAATCGGTAAGGGTCACTCGAGATCAGCCTCTATCCGTTCTGACGTTCCGCAAAGATAGGTATTCTTCTCTTTACTTTTTAACCTTGCACTTTACAAATTATGGTCGAGGTTACTCAGTTTAACAATTTAAATAGGCTTTTGACAATGTAATAGATTTTATCTGCTCTACCAGCCCCGGCTTTATCGTATCACCAATCGCTCAGCAGCTAAACATATTTCAAACTCAAAATCGTGAAATCAATCTTAAACTAAACCCGGATAATAATCGTTCAATGCAACTTGGCCCCAACCTATTGACCTCTTCCCACCTCTTCCTAGATATAGATACCATCAATTCAGTCAAACATTTGGGTATCACATTCTCGAACTTTACGATTTTTACGCTACACTTCAAACAAATTACCTCCAACCTCTACAAATTGTCTCATTTAATATGTTTCAATACACAGAACCCTCCCCTGAGATATACTCTATTCGAAGCTTATATCCGGACTCTCATATTCTATGCCACAGTGTTTGAATAGCCTCTTACGATGACATCCCCATATGTTCTATAGAAGATTGCCTCACGCTTTTTGAAACTAGTATTTTTTCTGGATCAAGATTATCGAGAAAGTCTCCTACTTTACAATCGTCTACCTTTAAGGTTAAGTCGCCATATAAAAGTATTTACACAAGGTTTCCACGAGCCTTCCTTTATCGAATTTCTATCATCCTTGCCACTTATATGTCACGTGTAATAGTACGTTCTTAATCCAATACAGCAATACCAAAAATATCTTTGTTAATATACCTTTAATTATAAGCCACAGATGATTTTAATACACCAAAGGAGATAAGAGAACTACCACACAATGAATTTAAGAAAGCGTTTATTCTTGATTTCTTTAATAAATTCCTTTGAGACTGCACGGACTGGTGACGTAACCTGTTCCTCTACCACTCATAATACACATGGTCGATATTTATTAAGTTAATGGCCCCTAACTCAGAGTTTGTGATGGTCAAACAATTTTCATAGTCCTCATTGCATCATTGGCTCACTGAGGCCTATTGATAATCCTTGTGATTACTAAAGGTACTTTACTCTATTTCAGTTCCAACGGATCATCATCGCATTACGGAAACGCAGATACTTCTGTTCGCCGCCTCGTGAGTTCATAAATTCGAATGCTACACAAAGGATGTGCGCACACTGATATAATCTGAAGTTCTGCATTCTACTGTGTATCGAGCCCCTATCATCTTTCAATAACTCATTCTAGTCGATATTATCTTGGTTAAAAATAACTTATATTTTGGTATTTACTTGGGGCACTGCTACGAGTGATACTTTTCTTACTCAACTTGTACCAGCCCGAGTGCTACTTGCAATGATAAATAATTGCTAGGAATTGTTTCACTCATATTTGCATAAGCTTGCTATTGATATTTTAGTTGGCTTGCGCTGCCAAATAAATAAATAATACTTATTTATTTATAACTTTGCTTCGTGTATTTCAAATGGAAGAAGTAAACACTTTCTCTAATTCATTGTAAATTTTCTGAAATTGTTATCAATTTTATGGAACACGTATGGTTTGAATCAAAATTAAGTTATTGTAACGGCTCAGATAAATTCGCTGAAATATTTCCTAAATGAAACTAAATATTCATTTACGAAGTACTAATTAAAACAAGCAAAATTTGCCGTTAACCAAAAGCGTGCGAACTTTTGCTTGCACAAGTATTCAAGCACGGTGCATTTACCATGTACCAACACACACGCTTGACATTTCCGTCCTGTGCACGCGTGATTGATGTCGCTCTCTCTACTTGACTGTTTATCTACGCTGACTTCTGGAATAGCGTCTATCACGATGTGTTACCTAAAGACTTGGATTTCAGTCACGCTAATCTTCTTGTTGCTGCACAAATAGTCATACGGATCGATTATCTATTATTCAGACTCCTACGTGTGCCAGCCACCATGGTGTTACTGCAGATCTTCTAAAAGATAATTCTGAGCCTTTAACAATAATTGATTGCGCGGTTGGTGTTAACAATTATTTAAATCAAATTTGCGAGTTTGAAGTAAACACCATACCCATTGTTGTTCGACGACTGGTTAAACACAATGAGATTGATGTTTACTTCAAGGTCGCAAGCTTGATTTAAATGTTCGACGACTGGGTAAATACAATGGGATTGGTGTTTACTTCTAGCTCGCAAACTTGATTTAAATAATTAAACGAACATTGGTTGCGCGGGTGGTGATAACAATTATTATACTGACATATGTAAGTAATTAATGGGTGAGGTGTTTATATCAAGAACGCAACCTTGATTATAATAATTGATTTAAATAATTCTGAGCCTTCACACAGCATCTCACCTCTCTGGTTTCGCCAACTACTTATCAGCATGTATCTACACGAAAAAACGCCAGCCAGTTAACGAGAGCCAGCCTCAAGTTTTTAGGAGTACTTCTAGACAATGCAACACCACCAAACTTTCTCGGAATTTACCGGAGAACGAAATTCAGGCCCTGATAAGGCCCGTCCACAAAGACTGTCTCTCATTATCTACGGCTTTTAAATATTTTGTAACGTCGCACGGCATTTACTTGCAGTCGTGGCGTTTACAAATTGGCGACAGCACTAGGATACTGAGAACAGTATAGTTTTAAGACTCGTTCTTTTATCACAAATTTATTGGCTAAGTTATAATAAACGGTGTTTTATTTTTTTATTATTATCTTGGGGGAATACATTAAAATCTATGATAGCACACTGAACCATCCTGTTCTTTATCCTGTTTGTGAAAATTTCTTAATCAAGGTCTTTTGGGCTTCTGCTTGTTGTGTTTAACCAGGGAAGGAAATTTTTTTGGAAGGGGGTTCTGTCGTCAAAAATTTTTCTCTCCTACGAACAAACTGTGCCAAACTGTGGAAGCAGATTTATTTATGATTTTGTGAAAGCAGATTTAGTCAGCTAAATCGCTCAAATCTGTTTACGTCAAACTGTGGAAGTATATTTTGATTCTGATTTTGTGGAAGTAGATATGATTCTTATTTTGTGGAGCAGATTTCATCAGTTTTCCTTAAAATTGTTTACGTAAATCTGTGGAAGCAGATTTGATTCTGATTTTGTCAAAACAGATTACGGCAGGTTTTTGTAAAACTGTTTACGTTCAAACTGTATAAGAAAATTTTGATTCTAAATTTGTAGAAACAGATTTCGTCAGTTTTCTGCATTCTTAGAATCAGATTTCGTCAGTGTCCAACTGTGAAAGCAGATTTTGGTAAGGTTTTAGTTAGTTGGTTGTAAATTTTACAGGGCACATATGTTTTTCATTTTTTCTATATGTGGTTAATTCTGTTTATGCATTTAATGTCCTGTAAATCACTTCCAAACATGAATACCCTGAATTCTAAGTTAGCTCAGTTTCCATCCGCCGGTCTCCCATATGGCGATGTTAGGCTATCCACTTTGGAGAGATGTATTTCAGATTTGAGTAAAATTCTTGTAAGAATCGTCATCAACAGGACAGATGCTAATAGAAACACGGACCAACGCCGTCTAAATCAGAATATACGACAATCAAGACCACCTCAGTCATTTAGTCGATATTCTCCAAAAGGTTGGTGCTTTAATCAGCAAATGTATTTTTATAATTGTTGAAATTGCTTGCATTGTTTGGAACACTTACCAAACGGATGCCAGTTTCCTTCTTTAGATGACCACAATCAACAGAAAGATAGTATCCGTTCTTCAGGTACGAATATCCAAGCACCTACGCCTGCAGTTTATGTTGACACCTTACGTCCACGCAGAATATGCCACATAGACAGCAAAACTGACAATGTCATTTGCAATGACCAGTCTACATATTTGTCTGACCCGGTCAAACATTCCAACAAAATTCTGCATCTTATCGAAATTAGAACTGGGGAAGAATTAATGGTAGATATAGGTGCAGAGGTTTCAATTCTCAGGGGTGATTTCATGGCCGAGATGTCTCTGGGCGTTTTACTTCGAATAGCTACAGATAAGCCCATTCCTACTTATGGATGCCGGCATCGCACACTCAAAATAGGTTTACAACGTGAATTTACTCATAACTTCATTGTGGCCAAGGTCTCACAAAACATAATATGTCTTGAATTCCTGTTGAAATTTCGACTCATTGATGATCCTGCCAATCAAAAGCTCATCGGCCCCTCCACCGGACTTGAGCAAAGTTTTTGGACACTTGCCTCCGAGTGTTTTGAGTTACATGTCATTCAGTCAAATTCGGTGCGTCGTTCGGCAGAGATATCAGCAGCTCTTCAAAAACAAAAGTCGCTGTTTGATCTCAGCAAGTCAGAGCTACGAGTCTCCAACACGATGCACCATATCGTTACAGCAGGACAAAATATTGCACTCAAGAATCTAACACTGACCCCTGATAAGCTGAAAGCTGCCCAAGAGGAGTTTTCAAGCTATTATAAGAGGTTATCATCAGGCCATCGAAAAGTTCATGGGCGTCATCACTGCACATAGTCTTCAAATCAAACGGATCGTACAGAGCCTGTGGAGATTACCGAAGTTAAATTCGGTGACCAAACCCGATGCATCTCCTATTACTAATATTAACACCTTACTTGAAAAACTTTGAGGTAGCAAATTCTTCTCAGTGATTGACCTTAGACAATCCTATCATCACATCCCTGTAGCGCTAGAAGATATTTAAAAACTGCGGTCATCACTCAATTTTGTCTTTTCGAATAAGGCTACATGCCTTTTGGTCTCAAGTGTGCTACTCAGACATTTCAAACATTCATTGACAACATACTTCGCGAAAGTGCAGCTTACTGTACGTCATAAATTGATGACATAATGGTTTTCAGTCCAGACTTAGAATCTCATGCCAAGTATAAATGAAATGTCCTCTCACACTTATCCAACCACGGACTCAAGATCAACTGTGACAAGACGCAGATTACAAGGGTATTGTATTATGCCACAAGGTATTCAACCTTTGCCATCGAAAGCCATTTCAATCAAGAAAATCATGTCACCAAATACGATAATGGAGCTGCAGAAACATTTGGGAGCCCTTACCTACTATCGCAAATTAAGTCCCAGCCTATCAATACAACTTTATCCGTTATGTAGGCACCTGCGGAATCGAAAAGGACTTAGCAAGAACTCTATCATTTCTTGGTCGCCATCAACTCGTTAGCAAATGCTACACTACTAACACATCAAGAATTCCAACGAACATTTCTACTTACTACAGATGCTTCTGAGTTTGCTATTAGGGCCACTTGGGAACAAGGGATCGACAGGTTTTGGAAGCCTATCAGTTTTTACTCGCGTACTTTCCAACCAGTAGAAACAAGATACGATACTTTCGGTCGAGAATTTTTCGACATCCACGACGCAGTGCGCCACTTTATCAGCATCATTGGCAGCAGCAGGTTTGTTGATTTTACAGATCATGCATTATTAGTTAGCGTACTTCGAAACGCGACTTTACCAGTCGCCAACTACTCAGCCAGTGTGGAAAGACAGCTGTCACGTCTGAGCAAATGAAAATTTGATATCTTTTATGTCAAGGGAGAACAGAACTTCATTGCATACGCCCTGTCCAGGCAAGATCTCTTGCTAAAACCACCTTGGCCTTCGCTATTTACAATCAACTCCGTAACTCTCAGGGAACCTGCACAAACGCCATCCGTCCTGCGAACAAAACAGCGCGGTGACACTCACATTCAAAATCAGTATCCCTTCACACTACCAAGTTCGTATGCCGACTCTGGGAAGGTTTACTCATTGTTCACTTCACGTATACGCAGCCCAACAAACCAGTTCTGCCGATCAGCCTGTAGAGAAACTTTTTTGATTCAATTCACTCAATTTCTCACCCAGGAAGCAAGGCAACTGTCAAAGTTCTTACAGATCGTTTTTGGGATCACAGGCTTAGACAGAACGATAAATAATGTGTCTCCAAGTATAATATGTGCTAGAAAAATAAGACCACACGACACATTCGTTCTAAATTACAACATTGCACAACTACTTCACGCCTAGCCATCATCCACGTCGACATAGTTCATCTGACAAAGGTTCAAGGTTTCAGCTACCTTTTAACTATGATTGATAGATTTACACCATGGCCTGTGGTTTTTACTTTTCACACCATTTCTGCAGCCGAAGTCACTAACGGTTTACGTCTGCATGTATAGCCCATTATGTTGTTTCCAATGAGGTCATCACTGGTAATGAAAATTGCTTCTCATCGCATCGTTTCAAAATAAACTTGCGGTTCATTTAATGCGCCTTATGCCAGACGATTGTCTACCATCCCCAATTTGACGGTATTGTAGCTTTAGCATCTTCGTCCATTTATGGCAACTGGGTAAATGAATTACCTTTATTCCTACTTGCCATGCGTTCCTGTACATATGAATCTACATATCAAAGATGGCTATTATTACTACCCGTGCGCCTAATCAATCTCTGATCTTTTTCGGATGGTTGATGTGAAAAGGCAAAACATCTGGTCATACATATTTTAGATATAATGTTGCAAATAGCAATATAATTCACCGTTAGTCCAAATTGAATATATGTTAGTCAGCTGTAAAAATAGATTTTTATGCAAAAATAGGTCTTAAACACCATTCACAGTTAAACTAAATTGTCCGTCTCTTAGACGGCAAAGATTAAAATGATTTATGTTTATAGAGAAAAATGTTTTGCACACAAGTAGTTATTCTTACACAAATGTCTGAATAGAATTGTATTTATACCATCGATTTAAAACATATGAAGATATGTAAAAAGTCATCGTTAAAAACTGTCACTAAAATGAAGGAGTAAGCCCCATAAAGACTTCAATGACAAAAACTCGATTGAAAACACATGATGACATGAATGGAATCAAGGTTAAACGTTATCACTAAAAAGGAGTATGTAAATCGTTTAAAGACTTCAATGATAAAAACTCGATTGAAAATACATGGTGATATGAATAGAATCAATGTTAAAGGTTATCACTAAAGATGAAAATGTAAATCGTTTAAATACTTCAATGACAAAACTCACAACTGTTTAGTTCTCTACTTGTTAATATATTAATCCATTATTCTATTCACATAAATTTCAAATAATCCATTTAAGAAAAATAAATCCGCAGTGACACAATAGTCCACCGCGTGATCCTCTCGGATCGCGCGCGGTTCTGTCTATTTTATAAAAACACTATTAATTACAAATAAAATTGCAGTTCAAGAAATATCGATTAAAACTGCTTGAGACTAAAAGAGATTGTTCCTAAAATCACAGTTAAGAGAAATATTGTTTAAGGACAGATTTAGAATATTTGACCTTAAAGAGCACAGAGTTTGTAAAAATTGACCTTCGTTGGGTTGTAACACGGAGCCGCGTGTTACAACATCACATAAAAATGTGCAATTAATCTCATGTAGATAAGTATATCTCACATGTTGTACTGTACAATATATCAATATCAGAAAGTTCGGCTCTAAGTAATAATAGATACATCATCAAAATAGGACAAATTAAGGTATAATTTGAGAGTAACATTATGCAAAAAATTGAGAAACATGAATAGCAATTGATTGTATGTATTGTTAACTAACATGATGATATAATGCATAACATTTCAATTTGAATAATACAAAACATAGAAATAAAAATCTCAGGAATTTCTGTTTCCGATAACAATTATCCTTGTCTCTTATTCAACCATGAGAAAGTATTATCATAATCAAAAAAATAAAAGATATCAGCAGGATTGCAGACTTTTTCAAGTTCAGTAGATAAAAATTTAATAGACATCTTAGATGGAGGCATTTCTCTAAGCCCCTTCGGCAATTGGTTATAAATTTTGTAGATTTTCGAAAAAGAGAATAACTTGCTCGCTACATTCCCCACCAAAGGAGGAGATATTGCCAAATGTCCAGATCTAGTTCCAACTTCATGACTCTTTCTTATCGGAGTCATATAGACACCAGTCCACTGGTTCAAATGGAAAACTTTTATGCAATAGCACATCCTCCGAAACCATAAGGTTTTCGGTGATACAAACTGTAATCTAGAGGCGTATATAGTGCAGGAGATAGGACTAATTTTTTTCACAACTTTTCTTTGTACAGCTTCTATCTTATTGGACAAACCCTTTTTTAATGGATTCCAAGTAGTGACAGCATATTCTAGTATCGGTCTAATCCATATTATATACATTTTAAGTTTTATGTCATTCGATAAGATATTTCGATTTATTACTGCCCATCTTTTCTTGGCACTGTCTACTATCTTTTCAATATGTTTCTCAGCAGAAGCTGTACATTGAATAGTTATGCCTAAATCCTTTATTTCTTGCATAAGTTTAATCTCAAATACATCATTAATCACAGCATCATGAAAATAAACATAATGAAAGTTTGTTCTGTTACCTATTTTTAAAGCTCTCGTCTTTTTATTGTTTATTCTCAGCTCTAGTGTACTCAAATATCTACTCAAATCATACAAATCTAATGTCACATTATTTTTGGAGAATTCGACATTTTTTGGATCAATTGGAAAGATTATTTTTAAATCATCAGCGAATTCTGTTTCCGAGACCAATTATCCTTGTTAGATGGAGGCGTTTCTCTAAGCCCCTTTGGCAATTGGTTATAAATTTTGCAGATTTTCGAAAAAGAGAATCGCTTGCTCGCAACATTCCCCACCAAAGGAGGAGATATTGCCAAATGTCCAGATCTAGTTCCAACTTCATGACTCTTTCTTATCGGATTCATATAGGCACCAGTCCACTGGTTCAAATGGAAAACTTTTAGTCAATAGCACATCCTCCGAAACCACAAAGATTGCAGTGATAATAACTGTAATCTAGAGGCGTATATAGTGCAGGAGATAGGACTAATTTGTTTCACAACTTTTCTTTGTACAGCTTTATCTTATTGGACAAACCGTTTTTTAATGGATTCCAAGTAGCGACAGCATATTCTACTATCCTTTCAATATGTCTCTCAGCAGAAGTTTAATCTCAAACACATCATGAAAATAAACATAATGAAAGTTTGTTCTGTTACCTATTTTTAAAGCTCTCGTCTTTTTATTGCTTATTCTCAGCCCTAGTGTACTCAAATATCTACTCAAATCATACAAATCTAATGTCACAATATTTTTGGAGAATTCGACATTCTTTGGATCAATTGGGAAGATTATTTTTAAATCATCAGCGAATTTGTAAACTCGACCGTTAAGGATCTTAGTTTCCAAATTTGCAAATACAATTTTAAATAAAATTGGCCACAAGCTTGATCCCTGTGGAACTCCACTTGTTACCCTTTTCGATTTAGATATTAAATCGTTTACTTGAATACTCATTCTTCGATTATATAAATAGTATCTAAGTAATCTAAAAATATCCAGATCAATATTCAATAAATTAATTGCATTCAGAATAGTATCAAAAGATATAGAGGCAAACGCTTTTGAGATATCTATAAATACAATTAATGCATCTAACTTTTTCTCATCTAATGTAATTACATGTTTCCACATAGAAAGCATATTAGTAGTTGTCGATCTATCTTTGGTAAAGCCATGTTGACATAAATCAAAATCAACTGGCAACATACGTTCTAAATGATCTAATATCAATCGTTCTATTATCTTTAAAAACGAAGGGATAATAGAGATTAATTTATAATCACTGGCGCACGTTGGCTTACTTACTTTTGGCAACGGTTTAGTTACTATCGTTAGTATATCGATTGTTAATTTCCCATTCTTCAAAATCTTTTTATAAAGTTGCAGAGCGCATTCGTAAAAGTTAAGAGTAATTAAAGCAGGTTATCAATAGAAATACAAAGGTGATCTTTTTTTTTATTTGATTTTTAACATTAATTTTATCAATTCATCACTGTCAATAACAAGTCCTGTTTCCTGGTCTCCCAAAGGGTCAGGTAGTTCCATGAAATTTCTTTCATTCTGTGGATTACATATCAAATTGTCAAATACTTCATCCAATTCACAGAGAAATTCATACTCAGTTTTATTCACAGATAATATAAGCTTTAACGTTTCCTTATATTTACTGTAATCTGTGAGGAGTTTGTATCCTTGTCTAGGATTACTCTTCATTTTGGCCAAAATAATTCGTTCTGATCTTTGACGGATTATCAGCAGTGATGAATTAATTTCTTTATCAATCAAATCTAACCTCATTTGTTTAATACTATTGATAAGACTACACTTTATTATATTATCTCGTTTAATTCTTAGTTTAGATAATTTCATATTGATCCGTTTCGGTATAATGTCCGTAAACGTAGATGCCTGAAATAAAATAGATAATAGCGATGAAACAGAAGAAACAAATTTGTCAGTGTTCAAGAAATAAAAACTTTTATAATCAATCAGTATGCTTAATTCTCTAAAAAGATTCCAGTTGATTCTGGAACAGTGCACGTGTGCATTTTCAAAATTAGTTTCTGTGTTTTGCTACTCAAGGTGTTCCATTGTAAAATAATTCCAGTTGATTCTGGAACAGTGCACGTGTGCATTTTCAAAATTAAGTTTCTGTGTTTTGCTACTCAAGATGTTCCATTGTAAAATAATTTGTTTGTGATCCAATTCTTTGAAATAATTAACAACATCATAACTGTGTGATTTCACCATTTCAATTTCTAGTTGATTCATTTATAATCTGCTTGAGATCATGATTAGAAAAAAAAATTGATTATTTCACAGTCATGTAACTTATTAAAGTCACCTACCACTACATTATAGCCATGACAGTCAAAGATAGATTGAAAAGAATTGGTAAATGTTTGATCATCAAATAAAGTAGCATACGGCGGTCTGTAAACCACGGTTAAGATCAGATTATCAATTTGTATAGATAAGAAATCAATGATAGCATTATCATCACTAGTATGTAAAATTTTCGCCTTAAATACAAATTTACTATAAATGAGTACTCCTCCACCTCTTTTATCCAGCGATCTGTCTTTTCTAAATAAAGAATAGTGAAAATATCAAATTCATGGTTTTCAATATCCTTGTTAAGCCAAGTTTCAGATAATATTATAAAATCAAAATCGTTACTTATTATAAAATTACACAGAAAAAAGTTTTTGTTCCCAACACTTCGAAAGTTAGCATAAAATAAAGTAAATGTAGAATACGACTAATCTAAGCAATTATCGACTATTACTGGTTCAACTTTGTTGGCTTCTTTATTGTTCGTTTCCCGGGTTTTGAGGCCATACTTCTTCTCCCCCCGCTGTCCACAACATTTAGTAATGATACATCGTTTTTGTTATTGTATCTTCTCTCGATAAATTCCTTATAATATCGTGGTCAGAAGTAGATGGCTTCCGCTCCTGGTTGTTCTTTAGCTTTTTTGCTTTTGCCAACTTTCCTTGGAGATATGTTTTGTCACGTCCAATAAATATGCTATGAAAACTCGGATTCTCAGCTTTCCTTTTATTGATGGCCTCGATCTGCATATTTGTTGGTCTCTTTGATAACTTTATAACCACAGGTCTTGGACGATCGGATATTTTTCCCACCCTGAAACATTTAGCGATGTCAGCATGCGTCTCATCCTTGATCAGGACGTTTAATTTCTCGACATCTGTTACATCAGAATTTTCATTAAGATTAAATAAAATTAGCTGTTCTTGTTTGCTAATCCGTGCTGATACTTCATTCGCTAATATGTTTATTAATTCTTCGCCTGATATTTATTCTTGATTGGCGTGTCGTCTTCCATTGTTATTTCAACCAACTCAACCCATGGCTGAACATCAATCTTTAATTTATCTAATTTCATATGTAACGCTTCAGTCAATTCAACAATTTGCGCACTTAAAGATTCATTTTTCTTTTCCGCTAATTCCAATTTCGCCGTATACGCATCAAGGTCTGTTTCCAGTTTTGACATTCTATTTTTAATACGATTGTTCTCATCCTTCAGCACTTTCACAGAGTTCTGAAGGTCCGAAACGATTTTCTCAATATCAGTATGCAACAAAATCGGAGCCATTTCAAACCGCGCGCGCGTATTTGATGATAAAAAAATAATCTTTCCAATTGATCCAAAAATGTCGAATTCTCCAAATATAATGTGACATTAGATTTGTATGATTTAAGTAGATATTTGATAACCCTAAGGCTGAGAATAAACAATAAAAAGACGAAAGCTTTAAAAATAGGTAACAGAACAGACTTTAATTATGTTTATTTTCATGATGCTGTGATTAATGATATGTTTGAGATTAAACTTATGCAAGAAATAAAGTATTTAGGCATAACTATTCAATGTACAGCTTCTGCTGAGAGACATATTAAAAGGATAGTAGGCAGTTCCAAGAAAAGATGGGTATTAATAAATCGAAATATCTTATTGAATGACATAAAACTTAAAATGTATATAATATAGATTAGATCGATACTAGAATATGCTGCCGCTACTTGGAATCCATTAAAAATGGGTTTGTTCAATAAGATAGAATCTGTACAAAGAAAAATTGTGAAACAAGTAAGTCCTGTCTCCTGCACTATATACGCCACTAGATTACAGTTTGTATCACTGCAAACTTTATGGTTTTGGAGGATGTGCTGTTGCATAAACGTTTTCTACTTGAACCAATGGAATAGTGCCTATATGAATCCAAAAAGAAATATTCAGGAAGTTGGAACAAGATCTGGACATTTGGCAATATCTCCTCCTTTGGTGGGGAATGTTGCGAGCAAGTTATTGTCTTTTTCGAAAATCTAAAACATTTATAATCAAATGCCAAAGGGGCTAAAGAAACGCCCCCATCTAAGATGTCCTTTAAATTTTTATGTACTGAACTAGAAAAAGTCTACAATCCTGCTGATATTTTTATTTTGATTATGATAATACTTTCTCATGGTTTAATAAAATACAAGGATAATTGTTATCAGAAACATAATTTCGTGAGATTTTTATTTCCAAGTTTTTTATTGTTAAAATTGAATTTGTATGCATTATATCATGTTAGTTAACAATACATACAATCAATTGGTAGTCATGGTTCTCATTTTTCTGCATTATGTTACATTTGAATTATACCTTAATTTTTTCCTATTTTTGATCATGAATCTATTACTCTTTACAGCCGAACTTTATGATATTGATATATTGTACAGTACAAATAGTGAGATTTACTTATATACATGAGACTAATTGCACATATTTATGTGCTGTGATATATTTTTATATTTTACATGTTCCAATATCATTATTTGATGGAACATGTTTGGTTTGAATCTATTCTATTCTAAAACTTCAGTGGCAGTCTTCTTTGCCATTTTCACGTTGCGGCTCTCAAAACCCCACACTACTCTATTTTGCTTCATGTGGTATGATCGTTCACTACAACTAACAATTTGTGTAACAATTCCTAGTGGTTATTTAGAATCATATTATTGTTCCAGCAAGCAACGAGTATGCACCAGCCCAGCTTTTATTGTACATTATTAGATATATGCAGAATAATAATTAGTTGTTTTTCTGGGTTCGAAATCTGCTCTACATTACCTCTCAAGCCTCGCCGAGAGGAATTTCATCAAAGAAGAAAGTGATGTAATGGCTCAGATCAATTCGCCGACAAATTGCCCAAATGAAATTTAAATTTCATTTACGCGGTACCAATAAAACTTCTGGAATGGCGTCTGTAACGATGTGTCATTTAAACACTTGGATTTTAGTCACGCTAATCTTCTTTTTGCTGCACAGATAGTCATACGGATCGATTGTACGGATCGAATGTACAGCTTCTGCTGAGAGACACATTGAACGGATAGTAGGCAGTGCCAAGAAAAGATGGGCACTAATAAATCGAAATAGCTTATCGAATGACATCAAACTTAATATGTATTTAATATGGATTAGACCGGTACAAGAATATGCTGCTGCTACTTGGAATCCATTAAAAAAGGGCTTGTCCAATAAGATAGAAGCTGTGCAAAGAAAAGTCGTGAAACAAATTAGTCCTATCTCCTGCACTAGATACGCCACGAGGTTGCAGTTAGTGTCACTGCAACCTTTATGGTTTCGGAGGATGTGCTATTGCATAAAAGTCTTCCATTTGAACCAGTGGACTGGCGCCTATATGAAGCAAATAAGAAAGAGTCATGAAGTTGGAACTAGATCTGGTCACATGGCAATATCTCCGACTTTGGTGGGGAATGTTGCGAGCAAGTTATTCCCTTTTTCAAAAATCTCCAAAATTTATAAACAATTACCAAAGGGGCTTAGAGGAACGCCTCCATCCAAGATGTCATTTAAATTTTTATCTACTGGACTAGAAAAAGTCTACAATCCTGCTGATATTTTTTCTTTTGATTATGATAATACATTCTCATGTCTGAATAAAAGACATGGATAATTGTTAGCAGAAACATACTTTTTTGAGATTTTTATCTCCAAGTTTTAGCATTTTTCAAAGCGAAAGGTTATACATTTTATCATCATGCTAGTCAACAATAAATACGATCAATTGCTTGTCATGGTTCTCATTTTTTTGCACAATATTACACTCGAATTTTACCTTGTAATATATTCAGTAAAACAGGTGAGATTTACTTATGTACATGAGACTAATTGCATATCTTTATGTGATGCGATATCTTTTTTTCTATATTTTACATTTTCCAATATTGTTAATTGATAGAACGTGTGTGGTTTGAATCAAAATAAAGATATTCTTTTCTATTCTATTCTATTATCTTTTATTCGGACTCCTACGTGCAATAGCCACCACGGTGTTGCCGCAGATCGCCAAAAAGACTATTTAGAGCCTTCACACAGCAACTCACCTCTCTGGCTTCGACAACTATTTATAATGGTTCATCCACACGAAGAAACATCAGCCAGTGAACCAGAGTTGTCTTCAAGTTTCTAGGAGTACTTCTAGACACTAATCACTACCAAATTTTCTCGGCATTTTCCGGAGCACGCAATTCCGTATCTGATAAGGGCCACCTACAGTGACTGTCTATTAATATATACTGCCTTGTATTATCTTGTAACATCGTGTGTCATTTACTTGCAGCCGGAGCGTTTACAATATTCTCTCTATTCTGTTATAATTCAGGTGGTTTTTGCAAGGCCTACCAATTTTACTAAATTCGGATTTTTATTCTTAAATTTGTGTGTGTAAAGACACAAATAAATTGCCGACATATTGCGTTAATTAAATTTAATTTTATTTACGTTGCACCAATGAGATAAAAGCGAAACTTGCCGTTAACCAATAGTGTGCAAGTAGACATATATTACTATGGCATGGCTATTTAAGCACGGTAAATTTACCATGCAGTTCAGTTGTCGCGTTTGCCTTCTGCTTTGCGTTATGTGTGCGTGCTGTCGGCTGTCATCACCTACGCTGATTATTGGATTGTCTTCACCAACAATTGGCAATATCAGTGACACCAATCTTGTTGCTGTACAACCAGCGAGACGAACCAATTAATGAATAACTTCAACGAAGTTTCCACATCGACATTACAACGCAACAACAGAAGGAACCACAGCCCAAGTCAACCCAAGGCTCTAGGATGTCTTCACGCTGACGGACCTTTCTCGGCATTTGCCGGAGACGCACGACCGGCTCCGTTAAGGGCCCCCTAACAGTACATAACTCTTTATTTATGGCACTTTAACCGAGTTTGTAACGTCGTACGGCATTTACTTGAAGCTGGGGCGTTTACATGAGATATTAAGCAGTAAAATAAATCTTGCGGGTCAAGTTAGATAACTATAAAAATATAAAAAATTAATACTGTAATGCTTTACACGCACTGGTTTACTATAACGATAAATTATTTTTCAGCATTTATATATTATAATTTTCTTTTTTTAATTTAAAATTTATATTTTATAAATATTTTTCATAATTTATTTTTTGTTTATTTTTTAACAAGGGAATTATTCTCCTCTGTTGCGTTCACAGTAGGAGTTCATATATTGTGCGACAAAAACCAAGTTGCCTAAATTACTTCAGCCATGAGATTCTCTTTGAATAATCCGAGATATTTGAAAAAGTTTGATGCTTTTGCTAAACCCTTAAATGATTTTCGAATACAAACTAGTCTAGGTGGTGCAGGTAACGATCACACCATTGATTTTTAGTATCTGTATTTAGTTATATTTTAATTTTCCTTCTCGCAATTCTGCAAATAAATTCTTACCTCACTATAAATAAACGTCAAGAAATTCTAGTCGATTTTAGCCGAAATAAAAAGATGGAAATATTTTTAAATATCTCGTTTCCCTATGTTCCATGCGAGAGTATATTTCTTTTAAATATTTATTTTAAGTATTAAATATTGATTCCATGGATGTTGCTGGGAATCATCAATCTGATATTCATCACGAAGTATATACTGTACATGTTGACAACGATGGAAATGCTATCTCTGGGGAGAATCTAGAAAGTATTAATATTACATTTATGTAATTCTAGAGGTGAATAAGGCTTCTATGCCAGATGTTAATAGGAAAGGAGTAAGCTTCAAATGTTATTTTAATTTAACTAGGCTAGCGACTACTGTGGATCATGCTATGGCGCTGATCGAAAAGACTTGAAGTACAGTTGCATTGTTATTTTACACTATTTATAGCTGTTGTAACACCTGTGATGAGATACAATCTGCATATCGTGTTAAAGGTTGGGCTATTAAGGATTTGACTATGTTTGAACAATGTCGAAATGATAATACATTGAAAAATTTCGGCCATCGTGGTTGTCGCTACTTTGGCAAAATCAGAGTAAATAAAGTTGCTGGGGCATTTCACGTTGCTCCTGGAAAAAGTTATGACATTGGACATATTCACGCACACAGCCTTGAAGGATATTCCAAAGTAAAAGTAAGTGTTAAAGAACTATATTTCAAAATTTAACACATTCCTATTGTATATGTAAACTTCAACAGAAGACAGGGAAAAAACAAATTCCATAGAATCAGAAATTGTAGCCTTCATTTAATTGAGTTAATTTTTATAAGTGCTCTGTGCTGACTTTTGACAAGTTAGAATTTAAAATTTCATATTGAGTCATTGTAATTGCCATGGTACTATCGTTTTGCTGAATCTGGAATCATGGAAGATATTGATAGCTTCAAATACTGTTCAATCGTAAAGGTGTTCATTATGATTTACTTCTGTCTATGTAATACAATAATTTAATTGCGGAGGCTCCATACCTATTAGTAAATGAGAACCCCATAGATGCCATGCCGTTTTCAGTCTTAATATACCCATTTAATAATAATAATAATCTGATAAGCTAGAATTCTCGGTCACATCTATTAAGTTCATGCCTGCTATATCTTGAGATAACTTGCTTGTGTCCTCAAACTTAAGATTAGCTTCCATGCTGATCGAAGCTAAGTATTAATTCGCTAACTTCGTGTTAGGCAATGGACTGTGTACTTCTTACGTAGCAAAGCACCCCATCAAATAACCTGGAAAGGAATAAGACGCGAAAAACAATTATTAAATTACCTCTTCCAGAACGTCCCCAATATGTAAGATTCAAAAGACAAAATTATAGCAGGTGTATGTTGTGAAAATGGAGTAATTATAATCGAAAATTGGAGAAAAGTAACAAATGCAACTTGCTAAGGAAAGTCAGGCCAGTCAGGTACAGATTACCAGAACAGAAATTTCGCACAATTCAATAGTATATATATATACTGTCAAGTATTTAAACGAAAATAACCGAATAATTTCTTTTTAAATAATATTCGTTTCAATCAGCCAAGGTGGTTTAAATTTATCAATAAATGTCACTTTAATTTTGTCGGCGGAAATATCTTCCTCTACACTAAATATGACTGGCAAAACTATTATATTCTTTTATTAAATAGATTAACTAATTAATCAAACTGTATAAGATGAAAATAATGATACCTTTTAAAATATTTCAACAATGAAAAAGTGATATAGTCCAGAAAAATTAAGTTCTTATGAAGTTCAATTATTATGCAACAAAATTAAGGATCTGTTTTTAAACAATCAACATTGCCAACCGAACGTGAGCGTGTTGAATGGTTTCGAAATGTCCCCTTTAGTCTACCACATATTTCAATCTGTGCCAAAAAGTAAGATATGATAAAAGTGTAGATCTATATAAGAAACTAGCCTGGTGGCCTAGCAGGGGACAAAGGCTACTGTGCTGTCAGCTTAAATTAAAAAGAAGTTATTTACTGAGATTTATATGTCAAGAAGACTTAGTTTTTAAACTTAACACGTTAAGAGACGTTTATAAATTAAGCAAGAGCACAACAATCTGCGTATCTTGCAGTCGGATGGGGTCCAGCTAGGAAAAGGTTTCTCACAAGATGTCTATTTATTTAGTAAATATTTCGCGATGTTCTTCGAGGATTATCCCCTTGGCATTAGATGTAACATTATTTTCAAAAATGTCGATAAACTTTACGTAAAGTGTTGTTTCTAGCGGCGTTAAGTACTGCAGGTTAGTTTGAATTTTCTGAAAGTGATAATGTCTTTGCTGTACATAGAAGATGAACGTCGTGACATAGGGTGATGTGCATCATTTTATAGCCTACGAGAATGCCAGTTTTGCAGGAAGAGGGAACCCATCTAGAATCACCTAATAGATGTGATGTCACTCGTATTACTAGTAAGGCGTACAAAGCAATCTACCTTTAACGATTGGTGTATGTGGAAACATACTGATTTACGGATCCTTAGCAGAATAATCAATCTCACGAGGATTAGATCGACAAATGTTTCTTTAAAATAAACTTACGAGATTATGCTGCACGTAGTCTATCAAAACATTCAATTATGTCGACATTCGAACCAAACGGTTGCCAAATCAACAAAATTGTTGCCGAGAATTAGTGCGCTAATAGCATTAATATTGATCTACTTTAAAAAATAACACGGTATATTCCAGAGACAAATAGTCAGACTAGCGTTTAGTGTGTTTTCCAGGTTCGAGCGTCTTTTCGGTTGGCTTTCTTAAACATCTCTAGCCTAGAAGTGTTCTACGTCATTTAATGTAATAATTCTATTGCTAGTATTCTCCGATTAAATGGTAACAAAGATATATGACTAAGATACTGTATACACAGGAAAATACGTTAAATATTTAGGAAAGGATGAGCGCTGTAAATGTCAATGAGCACAGTTAATATAATTTTTATTATTATATTCTACTGTGCGGCATGATAGTTATTTTGCTGCTATATGGTTCACAGTAACAAAATTACTTACAGATAATAATAATAATAATACATTTATTTGGCATCAAAGGCCAACGATAATAATGGCTCATTTACAGGATTTTTTTCGCTTTAATATACTTACTTACTTTACTTTACTGCGGCTGACTCCTTTTGGACGACTCGTGTCGAAACTTTGCTCCTTTGTCTAACACATTTTAAATCTTTTCCAACAAATAAGTCATAATAAAGGTGGCAATTCTAAATCAAAATCAACTATAATTATGAGCTCATGATAAATCACTATGCGCTATAATACGAATTATCAGATCAATGCTGCAATTTTGACAATAAAACTAGATAAAATTAAATTAGTGGCTTAGCGGAATACCAATGTACATAACTAAAAATTGAGCAATTATTTATTTTAAACAGGAGTTTAATAATAATAATAAATTTATTTGGCAACAAAGGCCAACAGGCCCAACAATTAAGATGATGAGGTACAAATCCAAAGTAGAATATGCAAAGTTGAATGTAATCGTGACTAGCAAAGTATATAACCATAGGGGAGGAGGGAGTTGAGAAAGAGAAGTCCTTTCATCAACTTCGTAATAAATCGTTCTGATGGAATACACTTGTGGCTTTGGAGAAGAGATTTTATTAAATATAACGGGAGTGTGGTTAGATTGGATTGAAGAGTTGCTATGGCGTGTAGCATAGTGGTAACTTTGGTGAGCGAAATTTGATAGTGATATGCTAGCTGTGATCTTATGAACGAAAGAAATGACTCGTAAGTGACGGGTGAACCATAGCAGAAGAAAGTTAGCCAGGAGTAGGCGTTCCTGATAATTCTGGCTGTGAAAGAAGACTCGCTTTTAAAATCTGGAAGAAATTTGCTCGATGGCGTAAGAGGAAACTAGAGAGAGAGAGAGAGATTATTGAATTCGCTAGCGTATGATATGAGGGGTATGACATAGACCTTAAACAATGTGAGTTTGAGGGTGGGACTGTTATTCTTGAAGCAGATTAAACGGGCCCACTTGAAGAGTTTTGAGGTAGTATGTTGAAGATGTGGGGAGAAGTCTAGTGATTTAGAAAAAGAGATACCAAGGTGCTTAGCCGAGTAAATTAATTCAATATCAAGGAGAGAGAACAGAATGAGTCAGAGTTAAGTTTCATCAAACGAGTCTTGTCGATGTTCAATTTAACCCCGGCTATGCTAAGCTGCGAGTATAACGAAGATAACAGCTGAGTGATAAAAGGTAGGGAGGAGTTGGATCCTAAGGTGTTGCTGAATACAACTACCATGTCATCTGCATACTTGAACAGCTTGAATAGACTGTCCTCAACCTGCACTTGAGCAAGTGTTAGGTTGAATAATATAGGACCAAGTACGGAGCCCTGGAGAACTCCAGATCGGATAAGGGCTGATCTCGAGCGACTATTTCCGACTTTTATATTTGTGTAAAGGTGTCGGAGATAATTACTGATAAGGTTGAGAACTTTGCCGCAAATACCACTGCCTAACAAGGCGGATTCAATTACCGACATTTAGGAAGAAGATAGTGCATTCATGACCTTTAGAGATAGAGGAGTAACAGTGATCAAGGACACTGACTAAGTTGGTGGAAGAGGAGCGGCCATTCAGGAAGCCATGTTGATCGTCAATGAGGCAGAAGTTATCTCGAGACTTGATGGAAGGGTAGATTAAGTTATATAAGACCCTGACGAAGATTTTAGTGAAAGAAGGGACGATAGTAATAGGACGGAGATCTTTGAATGAGGAGATTGACGATGTATCATCTTTTGGGATAGAGGAGATCGTCGAATTAAGCCATTCCGGGGGAAGATAGGTAGTTTTAAGGCATCGGTTGAAAACATTGGCGAGCAGAGAGAAGAGATTCCAGCCAAGAAGTGCAATCATCCTGACAGAGACACGTACTGATCAAATTGATGTTTAGATTTTATGTCTTTGATAGCTTGAACGACGGAGGCTGGCGAAATAATGAACCAACTTAGGTTCTCAGCGTCTCTGTTGTCAAGCATCTCAGAGGGCGGAGTGGGAATGGAGAATAAGTCTTGAAGATAGTTTAGGCAATCTGCTTAAAAGCTGGAGTCATCCGACCGAGATAGGCTTATATATGAGGTGTTGCACTTTTGTAGCAATTGGTGTTTGATGACTGCGAACTATTTCCGAGAGTTGAGCGCTGTGCAGATGCGTCTCTCAATGTGGAGCGCTTGTTTATTGATTGCCTGTTTAATGTGCTCATCGAAACATCGGAGAGCGAGAGCGCGAGCAAATGATGTGCGTAATCTAGAATTGCGTGCAGGGTTCTCGCGTGCTTTAAATAAGGCGTTCAACTTGTTCATCGTGTTAATTTGTTGAATAGAGGTGGCAAAAGTAAAGTGGAATGATAAGATGTTATGGAAATATGAAAAACATGAGAAGAAGTTAAATACTGTTTGTTGCGAAGAACTAATATATATATATATATATATATATATATATATATATATATATATATATATATATATATATATAGAGAGTATGTAGTATGTATTAGGTAAGTTGGAACCTAGTAATTTGTTAGTTAGACTAGAATATAATAGCATGAACGGAGATGTAATATTTGTTTCGTGTTACAACTCATCAGTACCATCCTATTATTCCACATTCTTCACCAAATATATAGTGGTTAAAGGGCGTAATACCGGCTCCTACTGATGAGTCGCCAGTAAGCACGAAACGAATGTGCATGAGATTATACTTTCCGTTCATGCTGCCATTGGTTTATCCTTCTGGTCACAACTGAACTAATTTGTTACTAGGTTCGCAAAACCTAATACATACTTGCATATATATTAGTTCTTCGCAACAAACAGTATTTAACTGTAATATATTGAATTGAATGATGTCATGCTTACCGCGAAATGTGATAACTGATATCGATCAAGGCCAGAGTGTATGGATTTACTGGAGTAACAGGTGTTCATAAATTGTTGTAATTCTCAATTTCGGTGAACTATAGCATAAATTGATATCCATCAGGTTGGTATCATGTACCGACTCGGTAACCATAGTGTTAGTACCATGTACCTTTTCGGTACAATAATGTTAGTATCGGTTACTAACACAATAGCCATAGTGTTAGTATCCTTTACAGACTCGGTATATATATTATATAGTGTGAGTTAGCATTGAAGTCGCATTGTCGTTGACTTTAGATGATGTTAGCTTCACTATTACAGGTTTACACATTTGTCTAGGAGATTGTACCGTCCTATTATTCCACATTCTTCTACCAAATATATAGTGGTTAAAGGGCGTAATACCGGCTCCTACTGATGAGTCGCCAGTAAGCACGAAACGTATGTGCATGAGATTATACTTTCAGTTCATGCTGCCTTTGGTTTATCCTTCTGGTCACAACTGAACTAATTTGTTATGAGGAGAGGTTGTCTGGGAGAATAAGATCACTCCAATTAACTGCGTCACAGAGTCGACTAAACTCACCCAATTGGTGAATCGCCTGAAAGTCTTAATGCTCTCTTTAGAGATAGAGGATAAAAGAGAAATAAGAAAAGATACCTGACAGTGGTCGAGATTAGAGAAGATCTCCCGAGACTGAACATTGGTCACGTCCTTGTTGGAGAGGGCACAATCAAGCTGGTCGTTCTCTCGTGTAAAGAAGTGCACAAATTCACATAGGAGATTGTCCGCAAAGAGCCGAATCATCGGGTGGGTTTCCGTAGTTATATTATTCCAGTTGGCCAGAGGAATGATAAGGTCACCCACAACGATGTATTGATCGGAGTGTTGAGAGAAGAAAGTGGACATTAGTTGAGCCCTACGGGTGTCATCTAATATTGAGAGGTTTGGGGGTCTGTAGACAACGCAAACGGATAAGCTTTGATCTAGAATCAGCAGCTGAAACGAAAAGAATTCTAGTCCTCGCGAGTTCGATGTAGACAGGCGTTTGGGCATGAGAGATGAACGGACAAAAGCAGCCAGACCACCCCCGCGACCAGCCATTCTGTCACTTCGAAGGAAAGTGTTGCCATTGATGAGGAAACGATCATTGCATTGAACGGAAGAGGACAGCCACATTTCAACTAGAAAGCACATGTCTAGCTCGTTAGAGGATAAAATTGCCCGCAGTTGTTTGATTTTTGGCGAAAGCGATCTCCGTTCGGCCGTGGAGGAGAAACGGGCAGGTGATTTCCGCTGACGGCCGGAGCGAGACCTTGGGCTGACCGCTTGTTGACAAGAATGGAGTGGTCAGTATCGATTTGGATTTCCTTAGTCTCGCTTTTATCAGGCGGGTGAGGTAGTTAGAGGATTTGAAAACAGGACGGAGGCGAATTATCTGAACTCGATGGGTTACTTGGGAGCAGTGATGTGGAGGTGGGAGGGGGCAAAATCTGAACTGGAGCAGAGTCGATTGTCCTGTGTGTTATCAGTGAGTTTGGAGGAGGTAGTTGTGGGGGACGAATCGATGGCTCGCGGGGTGGTGATGGTTTTTCGTTTTGTGGGTTTCAGGACCTCATCACCGGTCGTGATAACGACTTGACTTAAGGATTTGTTACTGGTCTTGGATAATGGAGGAGGATGGTCGTTGTTGGGGGTCTTTATGCGGCGTGGTTGGCTACGACGACGCGTTAAAGCTTGCGCTGGTTGGGTGGGAATTGTCTCGCTGGTTGAGTTTGTGGTGAAGGGGAGTCCTTCAAATCGAGAGGTAGCTAACCTGATGGATCCAGAGGAAGGAGCATCTCCAAGGATGCCTCCGTAAAATGACCGGCGTTTCTTTGGGTTACTCCAGCCGGGATAGGCATGTCTAGATTCAGGGGAGGAGGTTGTGTCTGGCGGAGAGGTCCGCGGTTGTTCTGCAGTTCTTTGTAGTAAAGTGGAATCGCGCTTTAATTTGACTTTGCCTGTCGATATAAAGGGTGATCAAGATTTTAATGGACTGAGTTCATCGTTGTACAGCCTTTTGCGGGAAGAAATCACAAAAGCACGACCTTTGCCGGAAGAGACCGCTTTGAGATGATGGAAGTTTTCTCCCAAATGACTGATTATATCTGAAGCCAGGTCATCCTTAGAGAGTGGGGAGTGCGGAGACCAGAGGAAGAGTTTGCTTTTACTGTGATTTCGTAAAGCAACTTCCCACTTAACTCCGTTTAATAAATCGTCAGCTTGGTGCAACAAATGTGGCTGCAACGTTGGGAGAGAGAGAGGCTAACTGATAAAGCTCCTATTAATCCCTTGGCATCTGTCATCTGTTGCTGGATGTCAGCGAGATTGGTAAGTAGCTGCTGGGTTAAATGAGTGGTGGAGGCTGGCGAAAAAGACTGATTCATTATGAAAGATAAAAGTAAGTCCTAATATATGTAAAGAAATTAAAGCAAAAATATGTGGATTAAATTAGTGTTTCCAGAGGTGATTTCAGACGAGAAATCTAGAAAATCTATAAATAAAAACAAATTGAAACCCGATCTCAGTTCAAAATTAAGGAATTATAGAAATCCACGAGCACGGCCACTCCAGTTGTTGCACTTTTCCAGATATTTTATGTGTAGTTTGATTGGCCCGTTTATTATTAATGTTTATCTGATAACAATGTTCAGTAAGCACGAAACGAATGTGCACAAAGGTATACTTTCCGTTCATGCTATCTTTGGTTTATCTAGGTGCACAACACCTTATACGCAACTGCATATATATTAGTTATCCACCACAATCAGTAACTATCTGTAATAAATTTAATTGAATGATGCCATGAATACCGCGAAATGCGATAACTGATATCGATAAAAGCCAATATATATTGATTTGCTGGAGTAACATGTGTTCAGAAATAGGTTTACTTCTAAATTTCGGTGAGCTTTAGAATACATTGAAATCTATCATGTTGGTAACATGCACCAACTCGGCAACCATACTGTTAGTACCATAAATTTTTCGGTACCATAATGTTGTTAAGGGTACTGACAATAAACCATAGTAAGTTGTTACCTTACAGACTCGGTGTATATATATATATATATATATATATATATATATATTACTTTACTTTACTGCGGCTGACTCCTTTTGGAGGATAAGCCGGCTCCATTTTCATGGAGTTTCTTGGGAATTTGGTACAAGTGGTGTCCCCTCACCACTCGGCTTTTTGATCGAGGACGCACCTCTAGCCTTTGCACATCCAAGCGCAGTCTGCAAGGCAGCAGTAAGTTGCATGGTTGCCGGTGGCTGTTGAGAGCTCATTCGCCATTCGGAAGTACGGGGTACTGTCCAGGAGTCCATGTAATCCTGTGGCTGTTGAACCCTTTTTGTGGCGGGGAACACACGCCGAGTCATGGTGCCGTCGTCGGGCTCATGTGGTATTTTATAGGAGATCCGATTGCCGGTCGGAAATCCACCACGCCCTGGTGACACCACCGCCATAGCCCCGTTAGCCCATGTACGATCGGCCATCGAACATGGTTGACACCGTCGTACCACGTTGAGGAGGGGATGGACTTTATATATATATATATATATATAAAATTTATAGTGATTTCTCTTGGAAGTCTCATTGATGAAGACTTCATAGGAAGTTAGCTTTACTTCTGTAGGTTTACACATTCGTATAGGAAATTTATCGTCTTATTTTCCCACATTCTTCACCAAAATATATAGTGGATAAAGGGCGTAATACCGGCTTCTACAGATGAGTCGCCAGTAGGCACGAGATGATTGTGCACGGGATTATACTTTCCATTCTTGCTGTCTTTGTTTTATCCTCGTGGTCATATTTGAACTAATTTGTTAGTAGGTGATATCAAAATTAGTGTGAAATATACGCCTTTGTGAAAAATTTAATTGTCGGCATCAACGGTAGGGTACCTGCCCGGCTACTTCCGTGCGCAAATGACAGACCAATGCCAATGTCTTCAAAACTGTACTTTCTAGCGTCCTGCAGTGCGCTTTTTTTGAGTAGTTTTTACGTTAATAACTCACTCTAAAATGTAAGAAACAGACAGTAGCATACCAACTCAAAGACTAATAGACACAGTTAACTGTGATTACAGGTATTTCCTGCTTCTAGATATTAAAAATAAACAGACAGTTATCGGCTATTTTAAAGCAAACGGGTTGTAATCGAATTAAAGTAAAATACTAGTCTAAACAGGTAGACATAATCGAACAAGCAAGGACTGTGTTGAGACTAGGTCAGCACAGCTACTTCAGTAACATAACAGTGAGGTAGTCGCACAAAAGTTGAAAAAGTTTAGTGTGTGGTTTTGTGAAAAAAACGTAAACGTCCTCATGTATGTATAAAGTCGCAGCTTGAAAAATCCAGCCGCTTTTAATCTTTCGCTCTAATTTAGTCAGGTCGTATAGATTTCGGGAATATTAACATTGCAACGTTTCCGATAGATTAAAATAAATGAACTGACAATCGTGATGGATGCCGGTTAAGACGATGAATTTAAAAGACATCAGTTGATTCTGTGGTGCGTCGATCACATGGGCTGACGCCTTTCGACCTGCTATGCTCATCAGAAGAGCACAACGAGTAAGAATCTTTTGCTATTGTCACAACTGTGCGTTTAAGATAAATGCATACATTAATATGGATCTGAGTCTTGTACACTGCGTTCTGGTATGTCCATGTTTGTATAGGGGACACCACTTGTACCAAATTCCCAAGAAACTCCATGAAATGTCATTGGAGCCGGCTTATCCTCCAAAAGGAGTCAGCCGCAGTAAAGTATGTTTGTGTAGATCCGCAATGCGAAGCGGAGGTTCATTATGCATGCTTAACCATATGTCAAATGTTTCTTGATTGTTGTCAGGCTAAAGCAAATATTTTGCCAATTCAATTGTCGCTGTAGAAGAAAAAGCGCAGTAGGGCATAATTAGCGGTTGGATTTTACGGATTACAGTGCAAATGCATGCGTTGCTCGTTTACTCGTTTTGCGATTGCATCTACGAAACGGAATATCCTTGGTGGTCTGGTGCACAGAGTGTATAAGCAACTTTTTTAAGCATTTTCTTGACCACATACGACGGGGATGACACAGGAAATTGTTCGGATGTTACAAATTGTACTCTTTCTATGTTATCCTTATAAGTTTCTATATTTATTAAAGTTCTAATTTATTTCTTTTCATTTTACAGTTTCTCAGTAAAGTTTAACGTGTTTTGTTATCCAAATTTATGCAGCATGGTCATTGCTCGCTAAACTGGAGAGTGCTTGTGTTTTTAAGATGCTATTTCTTGGTTTTAATAATTGTATTGGATCAGTTAATATTAAAAGTATTTAGTTTTTAACTTGCAATTTATAAGGAAAATTTGTAATAGATGTTATATAGTTTCATTAATTTTTTTTTTGTTATTTACTTAGTAGAAAAAAATTGAATAATCTTTTTGTGTACAAAATATGTTTTTTATAAAATAGTTTAATATGACTCATCATATCCATGAACTTTCTTTCGGTAGTCAATTTCCTGGAGCTAAGCGTCCTTTAGATGGCATGAGTAACATCTTAGAAAAACGTAAGTTTGTTTATATTAATAATTTATAATTTATGTTTTAGCATATTTCTCACCAGGTTGTCACTGCCGTAAGACAGCGTTAAGGCTGTCTTACGGAAACTGAGTTCACGTATTGCAAGTGTCTCTAATAACCTTGTTACGCTATAGACAACGGAGCAACTAGTTTGAGTTAAGCGAACGACGCTTTCAGTCTCATGTGACAGGATTGCTTTTACTAACAGATGAAGCCATGGTGTTTTATAGCGATCCCAAGGGAACCCATATTCTTTGTTTATTGTGCTCGACAGTCTTGAGTGGCACATCATCCAATTGCAGGATGCTTCAGTATTATTCATCCATTCTCATTAGGAGTGGGCGACCAGGTGTTCCTTTGTAGCACAAAGTGAATTATGAATAATATCCGTAATAACTATTCTATACTGTCTAGGGATTACGGCTGCCTACAGTGTCTCAAGTGCAGCTCGTCAAACACGTAAGAATCTCCTCACTCTGCCACGTATTGCAAACGGTGTGGTTGGCAATGAAGTGTCCTCTCGACCTTGTTACGATATAGACAACGGGACAACTACTTTAGACTGAGTGAACGAGACATTCAGTCGCAATGACGGCGGACTCGGTGTCCTTCACGTTTAATGTAATAATAAAAGGAGGAAGTTAAATAAATATTTTGGAGTTATCTGTACTAACCCAGTGCTACAATCTTGAGCACGAATTTCACTCCAAATGAGTGGGAGAATTGCCTAATTTTTCCTATTCTTGAAATGCTGACACTAACACTCCTACTAACTATTGTGATATCAGTTTGCTCTGTGTTGCATCAACAGTGGTCATTTCTGTTATCCACAGAGAAGTTCGGGGCTGAGCGATAGAAGCAAACTAGAATAACCCTTTAGATATTGCTTGCTGCGGATAACTAAGATATATGCAACAGTGTATTATGTGCAGCGCGTCTAGTAACAAACTAATTCAATTATGTCCAGAAGGATAAACCACACACAGCATGAAATGATCTTACAACCTTGTACACATTCGTTTCGTGCTTACTGGGTACTCATCATTAGGAGCCGGTGTTACGCCTTTTACGCACTATATATTTTGGTGAGGAATGTGGGAAAATAGGACGGTACAATCTCCTAGACGAATGTGTACACCTGCAATAGTGAAGTTAACTTCATATAAAGTCTCGATAATGCGACTTCAACGCTAACTTAGTCTATATATATATATATATATATATATATATATATATATATATATATATATACCGAGTCTGTAAAGGGTACCAACACTATGGCTATTGTGTCAGTACCCGATACCAACATTATGGTACCGAAAAGGTACATGGTACTAATACTATGGTTGCCGAGTCGATACATGTTACCAACACAATGGGTGCCAAGGTATGCTTAGGTTCACCGAAGTTGAAAATATAAATTATTTCTGAACACCTGTTAGTTTAGCAAATCCATACCTTTTGGCCTTGATCGATATCAGTTATCACATTTCGCGATAATCATTGCATTAAATACATAATAGTTCTATATTTTTCTTGCGGGGAACTAATATATTTGCCATTATGTATTTGATGCTACGCACCTGCTTGGACTAATTTATTACTAGATATGCAACGCATAATACATAAATAAAAGAAGTTCTCAGACAAAAATATGTTATTGGAAGGCAAATTGGTGTGTAATTCTTTAGATCAAGTTTGCGAGTTGGAAACAAACACCAATTTCATTTTATTTAATCAATCGTTGAACAACATAGCAAAACTACCGCCATTCGCACGTACGTGCATAGATCCCGGCTTGGCCTACATCGTATGGGCGAACGCCTGTTAAACCACTCCAATGTTCTCCATCATCCTAAACCGACGCCGAGTTGTAGTCTATTTCTTATACTGCATGTTTATTCCCGTCTAACCAATCTGGCTAGAACGGCCGCCCCTGTCCTGATAAAAAGGTAAAGTCCGGTTAATGACTTTAACAATGGTATTTAAGTGTCTTAACAGGAAATGGTGTTCAACTACATCGATTCGTCTCAAACAGTACGGAATTTTAGTTTCCGTTTAAACAATTCAAAAATTAGCTGCCGCATATTAATGCATCTGCACAGCCTTCCGTTGTTCACGACCATAGCGCTCCTGGTTCCGTTCACTGCATGATGACCTCCTATAAATTGGCCTCAATAGCATTTAAAGTTGTCGCTTCGATTTCATGCACCAAAGCTCAGTAGAATAGACTCCGGCTAAGCCCCGGCTTCATTGGTCAACTGCTCCATCATCCTATAGCCGACCCGTTCACTAAGACCATTTTCTAAACTGCAGGTCCATTCCCGGCTAGAACGACGATTCCAGTACCAGTGGAAAAGAAGAGACCTGACAAAGGCTTTATTGGCAGGGTTCAGAGACTAATATAAAAATGGTTTAAAAAAACAAATCAACATAAATCAGAACAGGTTATTAGTTGCCGTATAAACAAATTACAAGAAAAGTCAGCGATCAGCTACTCGTCTTCCGTTAGATAACGACGCGCCTAGGCCACATAGCCGTCTGCAGTTCACGTTTATATGTCCAGAATAAATGACTGGATTTGGTTTGCTCAGAGGTCTCGCGTGCCACCTTGATTTTCTTCACTGTGCAATGATCTCTCATACATTGGCCTCACCGCATTGATCGATGTCGCGTGGATTCATTCAAAAATGTAAAAAGCCGACTTCACCGCCATTATAGTCGCCAACGCTTTCTGAACCACCCAAGTCTCCAAATCATGTCTTCATCCATGTGAATGCGGCAGTCGTTCTGGCCGGATACTGTTAAGCAAAAGTAGCCTAAATTATAGTCGTTTTTAAACAGACTGGAATCGGGCGATGACAGGCAATAGCTACCAGTGTCTAGACAATCCGCTCAGCTTCAACTAGATTATTGTCAGTATGCACAGGTCAAGAACATGGTTTATGTGCCGACCAGTTCTATTAGGCTACTAATTGGTGCACTTTCACCATCGAACCTCGATTTGGAACGCCGATGTCGCTGGTAATGACATTGTTTTCAAAGGCCCCTTAAACGTCTAGCACGTCAGGCTACTGAGGCAACTTCGTTTGATGGCTGGAATCGCAAAAGAAGTAGACCGGCAATTTTTTCCTGATTGTATTATTCACTATGTAGGTCGTATGAACACACCTCTAAGCAAAATGAACTATGAAAATCTAGGAACAAACAGGACTCATTCTAGGGCATTGGAAATTCTGTCTTATTAGGCCAGGCTATTCCGGAATCTACAGCGTGAGTGATCTATGTATCAGTTTATCTATTTACGCATATACGTAGATTGTAAGTAACTGCTTTTAAAATTAAAGTTGCGAGCTTGATATACACATAAATTCCATTATATAAACGTGTCAGTATGAACGTTGCATTGGATTATGAAGGCAAGGCAATTCACCCAGTAGACCAGTTACGTCCTCATTGGGAACTCATCAAACGTTACGCAGACAGTTTCCTGTGAACAGATTTCAAATCGGAGTATATATTTGCTTAGGAGTCTACGACTTTATTCATCTTGTGGTTCGCTTTTCCTTCATGTGGAGCCGATGTGGCGTCTGTTCCCTTCAATATTTAACGAGTTCCTAATAAGAATCAAACCCGTCAACTCGTTTAATTGCCTTTTCTATCTAATATTAGGCTTTGTCTATACTGACAGATATTTGCACAATGTGATTAGTGTTAATGTAAAGCTGGCAACCTTGAATTTAAAATTTGTTACCACCCACCCCCCCCCCAAGGTAGCGTGGCGTGTGTTCTATAATGAAAGATTTGATGTGGCTGGTTGAAACGTTGGTTCTAAAGAGAGGCCATATTGACTCCACATGAATGCAAGAATAACTGAAACGGGTTAGGTTAGATTTAACTGAAATTGTACGCTGTGTGCGGGAGGATGGCGAGGTGGATTGAGTCAAAGATTCCGAAAGATGACAAAACTGGTCTACTGGATAAATGCTTGTTTATAATTGTATTACCGATATATACGTTTGGCGAATGCTGAAAAAGTCTATGTTCGTGACTGCATAGAAATTGTGCAGCCGACATTTACTGTCAAGTACAATGTATGCGAGACTACTAGGGGTGAGAGACGCGTATCTAATTTTAATTGCGGTTTGATCCTCGCTGGTCAGTTTACCGTCGTACTCTAATTATGATCACGGAAGGTCGAAACGCGTCACTGCGTTGCGACGGGCGGTAGTTTTGCTATGCTGTTCTAAGACTGGTTGAATAAAATTGGATTGGTGTTTACTTCAAGCTCGAAAACTTGATTTAAAGAATTTTTACCACCACCTGCGCAATCAGTGATTATTTTACTGGATTAATTTCATTTTGTAGCTCACAGCGTTACACACTTCTCATGACGGTTCGTATCGGATTGAGAAGGTGTACGTGGGATATAACACCGTTTCGCCAAAATTTACAACGAACCCTCGCTATTGTATTCGATCGCTTAAGTTTGGTGGCAAAGCGGTCTCCTGATTGGCGAGGGAAGGTGTTGTAAAGGCTACCTGTGGAAACTTGAACACTCCAAAGACTATATTTAGAGCTGGTTTGTTTACTGGGAAACCACCATGCAGTAGCGCTAGCTTTGAGATCACGAATAATCAGAAAATTGCTGGAGACAGCAGCCGAGCCTCAGGAATTAATAATCAATAAATAAATATTCAGGTTTATTTTATTCCTGGAGCGAACAATCTCCAATAAGTAAATTGATTCAAATTAATAAAATATGACAAGTATATTTTGTTCTAATATATATATATATATATATATATTTGAAATGCGAGCTTTAATAAAATTCATTGTACCCTTCCTGTGTGCAAAAACAAAAAGAAATTTTATCAGATATAAGAAAATTTTCTTTCTCATGGTCTTCTCAAATATCTACTCATGAACATATCTTTATATATAAATTGGAAAGCAAAACAAGATAGAAATATGTGAACAAAGCGAGTGTGAAAAATAGAAACCAATCAAATTGCGTGCGTCACATCCAGTTCAAGCTCAATGCTTGTACGTGCTTCTTCTGCTTACATAAATCCGGCTGTAATTTGTTTATCCATAAGGCTTCGTATGTGGCTAGCTCCCTTTTGTTTTTGTATTTAGTAATTACTTTAAATGCTACGTCTGGAGAACATACGTGCGATGTTTCGATGATGTGTTGCGCAATAGCAGACGTGTATTCACAATTTGATTAAAAACAGGCGTTTAAGTTGCAATGTTCTCTCATTCGAGTAATTAACCGTCTGGTCGATCGGTCTACGTAAGTTGATCGACAACTTGCGCATGTATATTGGTAAATAATATTTGATATTGACATTAACGGCTGTTTCTCTTCGAATGCTGGTAAAGGCAAGTGTGTTACCCTAAATAACACTCGTAGTTTGGCTGCATTAAATGTGCGTCAATGCTGCTTCAACTTTCTTTTGTGCCATTCGGGAAACTGCATCCCCCCTTAAATGGGATGTTTAGGTAGACGGTTTTCTTTCAACATAAAAATGTCTGTTTCGGTTAACTCCTTTAATATATAATTAAACGAACATTGGTTGCGCGGGTGGTGATAACAATTATTATAATCAAGGTTGCGGTCTTGATATAAACACCTGACCCATTAATTACTTACACATGTCAGTATAAACTAAGAATTGTATAGTGTAGAAAAGGCAATTCATCCAGTAGACTGGTTTCGTTCTTATTGGGAACTCATCATGTACTGGCCAGAATTTGCCGCGGACAGGACTCGAACCTGGGAACGTCTGCTTCTGAATCTGGTGCTCCAACCACTGAGCCATCCTGGCCCATAATACGTCTGTTTCTGGTTAACTCCCCTTTTAATAATTGATTCAATTAATTGTCTGGGATAGCCATTAGACATTAAATCGTTAATTGCTTTATTATATTCATTTCCTTTAGAATCTTGACTAACCAACCTGTCAATTTTTGAAAAGCAACCACGAACTGCTGATAATTTATATTGAAATGGCACAAAACTGCTGTAATGCAAATACTGTGCAGACTATGTTGGTTTATGGTAAATTGTTCTTTTTAATTTACCATTAGTTTCTTTCTTTAATAGTACATCTAGGAAAGGCAGACAGTCATCTTCGTGCTCTGACGTGAAACCGATATTCTATGTGCTTTGTTGAAACTTTGAAGCAATGTTCGTATTGCGGACCTGTTCTGGTACAAGAAATATATCATCCACGTACCGTATATATTGAGCACATTTACTTATGTCACTTTAATGATGTATTAGGTGCCCCAGAAAACTCTCAGCCAACACTGGAGATAAGGGGCTTCCATTGCAACACCCACGTCTGTTTGTAGATGTTTCCATTAAAACGAAATCACGTCTTTCGTAAAGATAAGATGTTTGGTAGAGTTTAACCTGCACTGGCGATGGTATATCGTCTACTCGCTTTTGACGAGGTCAATGGTTTCATCAATTGGAACATTTGTAAACAGAGACGTAACATCAAAAGATACTATAATCTTGTTTTTAACATTTATATCTTGAATTTTGTTTACAAACTCAAACGAATCGGCAACTGAATAATTACCTAGCAGTTTACGTAATGGTTCAAGTAAACGAACTAGCCATTTAGCTAGTGCATGAAACGGAGAATTTACCATTGATAAAATTGGCCTCATAGGACAACCTCTTTTGTGTGTTTTGGTAATCCGTACATTATTGGTATATATGATCCAACTGGCTTGAGCTTCTGTGCAGTGGCCTCATCAATAAATCCGGCATCTGTCAAAATTTTAATTTCATTAATTACTTTGCGCTCCACCTTGTCTATTTCATCTGATTTATCGTCTAGACGTGTGAATTTTGTATTGTCATTTAACACGTTTTCCATCTTTGTACGTATTCAGATTTGTCCATTATAACTGCGCTCTTTCCTTTATCAGCGCGTAGTATTTTGATGTCTGCATTTTTTCTGATATTTCTAAGTGCATTTGGATGCTGCTTTGTCAACGCATGCTGCTCTGCACATTTAGACGATTTCAGGTGTGAAGCCTGATCAACCAGTGTAGCCTTGAACCACTTTACAATCAATACTGGTAGGGTTCCAAGTCGCTGCTTGTTCAAATAACACCAATGCTGCCTCAAAATAAACATCGCATTTATTAGAAGGATGTATTCCATAATTTCGGCCCATCGATAATGCCTCCATTATTAGCTGATCGATTGGCACTTTTGATAAGTTAAGCACACGCTTATCAAGATCGGTCGGTATTAAATCACACAAAACTCCAGGTTTTTCATCTTTTTCCAATTTGTTCAAAATTCTTGCTTTATCTTTCTTCATAACTGTCGGCAAAAACATCAAAATTTCATTCTTGCAAAAAGACTTAGTTCATCTAATACACAAGATACACACCAAATTCTTGCCTGTAGCAATGCTTCATCTTCCTTCAACTGCTCAATTTTAGAATACGTCAACCTTGTAAGATTTCTTTGGTTGACTCGTAGTTTTGACTTTCGTAAACTGCGAACCAAATCACCTGGGAATCGTAATTGTTTAATACACTGATAGTAATGTTCTTTCCACAATGACGTTCTTTGCGCTCTACACTTTAACGTCACTAGTTCATCTAGTTTTCTGAAAGATTCTTTTGAAATGTGAGCTTTAATAAAATTCAAGTAGATATTTGAGAATATTCAAGTGAAAGAAAATTTTATATTTGATAAAATTTCTTTTTGTTTTTGCACATAAGAAGGGTACAATGAATATATATATATATATATTATATAATGAGATTTTTGCTTAGATCTCGTAATCAATGATTTTTTAATTGTACAAATTGTTTATGTATCTGCTACACCCGGTACCTCTTTTGGCTTCTTAAATGCATTTATTAAATTGATAGTAACTTGGTTTATAGAGATGTCTGCTACATGATAGAATCTAGGTTGATGCATTGCAGTCAAATTGGCCGATATTATGGTTCGTCATCGTTTAAAATAGCCATGGTGCTATCATAAGATTAGCTGACTAGCTGTTTTGTTAAATAAAGGTATTTTGTGGAGAATAGCCGTGGTACCTACTGTTTTGTTTGATGTTTTGTGTTATCTTTCTAGTTACCAGTTGAATTGAAGTTTATGCCAATGTTCTACTTATATCTAACTTGCAGATGATAGCGCCTTGATCATAGTTTGGTCAAAATTATACGCAGTGCTTGTTTAAAAAAATAAGTTTGCGTGATGGAGCATCGATAAGTCATAATTATTGTTTCTAACAGGAGTTCAATAGATTTTCACTTTTAATTTTGTCATTCTTCTATATTTCACAATTCACGAAATATAATTAACTTTTAAAGTTTTAAATAGTATTTCTTAGTGTATATTCTCGTTTGCGGAGTACTGAAATCTATGCATTTGTGTTCGGTAATGCGTACATGGTAATAAACCAGTTCAAATAGGACAAAAGATATGACAAAGGCAAAATGCTTAATCTCTTGTACACATTAGTTTCCGGCTTACTGATGACATATCAGTAGGAGCCCGAACTACACCCAAAAGCCATGCTCGCCTTTTCGTATCAGTTTAGTCCTATTTGCACTAATATTTTACTAGGTTGTCAATACCTAACACATAATTAAATATCTTTTAAGTATAAATGCGGATGTATTTCCCCTGCTGTTTCCTATGTAGATCACCAGGTGTGTTTAATTGCACATTACTTTGTTCAGGATTATGATTTAATATCATATTCAATTACAGTAGATGTAACCGTCTGATTATTTATTTTATTTGAGACAACCTTCTGTAAGTATATTATAAAGAATCTTTACTTATGCAAGCCATTCTAATGTGTTAACGCGTGCAATATGTACATTCGATCGAAAACATTAACTACAAACGAATCTTCGTCTATTGCGCAAACTGCCTCAAATGATGGGCAAGAACTTTAATCACATTAAGTCAAGATAAGTAAAAATATTGTCTTTAACTAACCTATTATAATACAAATTATATATAATAATATTATGCATAATAGCATATAATGTGTAGTATAATAAATGTATACATAATTATTATGGCTAAAAATACCTACTGGCATTGTTAATGAAAACTGAATCTATAGAAAGGTAATAGTCGTCTAATTTTGGCAGAATTATTTTGTATCAATATCAACTGTATTATAGATTTTTCAAGGGAGATACCCTTTTCTTTGTTTACCCTTTCTCGACATGTGCTTAAATTTCATATTCCGGCCAGTTCCATCAATAGGCAGCATCTTAGGCCACACTGGCACACATGAGCTCTAGACCCAGTCTAGCAAATGGAAACTGATAACGCTGCCTTTGTAGTAGCACAAAACGTTTATCGACATCCTGCATGCAGGACCATGCAATTGCTGGTCCTCAAGGAGCTCGGTGAATAGGGTTTATTATGTACGGCCTAAAAATTCTATGACTTGAATGATCCACTTCACAGAAGACTGATATATTTTTCTACTTATGTTGGAATTCGGTTCAATATTCCTGTTTGTCTAATTTAATTCTATGCTTAATATTTCTAATTATGCCCAACTTTAGCTGCGCCACTGGTAACATATTATTTGAAGTTAGTTCCAACGACGTACAGTTATCTCTCCGGAAAAGTGAGTTCATAGTCATTTAATTTGTTTTTAATAATATCTGTTAAAAGTTCTATGATATATGAAGCACAAACATTTATTAACTTGTGTGTTAGTCTCGGCTTACATAACAGCGGTTTGCGTCGAGTAGGACCACAAGGAAAAGCTTAGGTGAGCATGAATGGAGCGTGCAATCCAATTAAAGCCTGAGCTCTGTGCTCGCTGCCTAATCAGTACCAGGCTGCTACGTACGTCAGGACTGTCAGCTATTTCTTCAAGTTATGCAGGATGGTTGGATCGTGCTATCTTCTGTACACTTGCTATCAAATCATATCAACACAATGCTAGAATGTTTACTGTCACAGGAAATTGTGTCATAGTTAAACGTAGACAGGGAACTACCGTATAGGAAGGTAGTAGCCATTCTGAACACTTCCTCGTACTTTTGTGTGCCAAAAAACACGAAACGACGGCGTCAATGCGATTTCCCCTTTTACTCTATGACTTTTGAATATATTTTCACTGATTTGAACTAACTTGTAATAAAGTACACAATACATAGTACAGAATTTAATATCTGTTAGGCCTCTGCAACCTGCAATAGTTAATTTGACTAACGCCATGTTTGGCGAGGATCAGACCGCAATGCATATATATGGAAAGCAGTAGTTTCGCGTACAGTGTACTTGACTGGAAATGTTTGCTGCACAATTTTTATGCAGCCACGAACATCCACTGTTTGCAGCTTTCGCTACACATGTATGTTGGTAATACCATTAAACAATAATTGACTGCACGAGTGATGGCAACAGTCCTTTAGTTCTAGTTTCCGAGAATGAAGAAAACACCAATCCCATTGTATTTAACCAGTCGCCGAACAACATAGCAAAAGTATCGTAAGACAAATACACACACGCATCTATGTCATTTCCGCCATCTCACTTTCCGAAAGAGAAATTTGATACGCATTTTATCTTACAGAGTAAGGCAAATCTATTCCGATGAATTTTAATATCAACAAATCGCAAAGCTCACAACAATTTGATTCCTAAACAGGTTTCCCGACAGACTTTTGGAAATAAAAATGGAGTAGAAAAAGCAGTATTCAATCTCAGTATACCTTTTATAGGACACTCACCATCGGAATTTTTACTCGATGAATTTAACATTCCTTAAATATCCATACGCGTAATATTCAACAGATGCTTTTTTTATACACGAAATGCTTGCCAAGCATAAATGTACTGTAAAAGCTCTCTGCAATCGAACTGTCCAAAATTGTCTACTTATACACACACAATAGCTGCTTCGTGTGTTATTTTAGCTAGGCTGGTCGACCACTGAAGGAACAAGTTCAGGAGTATTTAGGATGAAAAACACATTTGGCAAATGCAGGATAGTTTCCTAAGTATTGAACAAAATGTTTATCAAATCAACACTCCATATCTGGCGGATTTACAAGTGTTTTGCAAAGCAAAGAGCGAGAAAGAGTTACGCACAGCGGAAGCTGTTATTTACAACATCCTTAATCCTCAGCTAAATTACCAAATAAAGTTCTTACATAATTTGATCATTAACTGGGAAATGATTTGCCTAAATTATTATTTTTGTCATTTTAAAGTTTTGTTTATTTACTCATTTTGCTATTGTTGTATACCAGTGAAAAAATTTTAATAGTGAATTTTGTATTGCTATGCATGATGATGATGATGATGATGATGATGATGATGATGATAATGATATTTTGTGCGTCCCTCATTATGTGCTTGTTACGCTTTTTGTTTATCGTATAATGTAAGTATGGATCCCCCTAGCTTTTAAAAATTGACTATATGTCTTTGCAGTCGACCTCAATTCGGGTTATCACATTTAGTGATTTTCTTAAATGCTACGTCTGGAGGACATACGTGTGAGATTTCAACAATGTGTTGCTTAATTTCAGGCGTGTTTCAATAGGTAATCTGTGGATGATCATGGTAGGTCTAAACGCGTCTACGTGTGCAAGACGGCAGTCTTTTCATGTTCGACGATCATTGAATACAATGGGATTGGTGCTACTTTACCACAAACTTAATTGAAAAGATTAAAAATACTCCACCGCGCAATCGTTGATTGCTTAGTTTTATTACCTATATATAGCATATATATATATATATATATATATATATATATATATATATATATATATATATATATGTATCTGTGGCGAAAGCTGCACACAATTAATGTTCGTGACTGTGTAGAAATTGTGCAGCCGACATTTCCAGTCAAGTTCAATGTATGCGAGACTGCTAGAGGTGAGAGCCGCATATCTAAATTTGATTTCCATATATTTTCAATGCGGTTTGATCCTCGATAGTCAGTTTGCCGTCGTACTCTGACGATGATCATTGAAGGTCGAAACGCGTCAGTGCGTTGCAGCTGGCGGTAGTTTTGTTATGTTGTTCGACGACTGGTTAAATACAATGGGATTGGTGTTTACTTCAAGCTCGCAAACTTGATTCAGACAAGCAGCTGATGGTCGGCTTCAAAATGAATGAACAAGTGAGAACCCATCAATCAAGGCCAAAAATCGGTGCACCTAGAAATGGAAAGGATTCAAGATTTTACTGATCAACGAGTGCTATTAATAAAACTCGTTTGGAATGCGAACCTTTATGTATATTTTTTTATTATTATATCCATTGTTTTCAAATATTACACAGTATATTTCTAATAAGGAAGAAAAAACACACTAATAACAAAGTGGATAAAGGCCATTTATTTCGAGATTACTAAACATCGCTCTACAATCTTTCAATTATACACACACACACACACACACATATATATATATATATATATATATATATATATATATATACATATACACAAACAAAAACGCATACACACTTACCAATTAGCCAAAACAAGTAAAGGAATGATTTATACACCAGCATAATCAATTGAAAACCCAGAATGTACATAAATGAAAGATTGTAGAGCGATATTTAGTAATCTCGAAATAAATGGTCTTTATCCAATTTGTTTTTTAATGTGTTTTTCTTCCACTAGATATATATATATATATATAAAGAGATGTTCATTTTTACATACTTGAGAAGAAAATTAGAAAGAAATAGTTCTTGTATTCGATAAAATTTCTTTCTTTGTACGTGGAAATGTTACTATGAATTTTTTAAGGCTTTCATTCGAAGTAAAATGCGGAACAAGCAATTATCAACATCACAGCGCAAGGTACAACAAAATTTAGGAGTTTCATTAATGCATTGTCTTGTAGGCTACTTGGCCTAGTCTATATTTTACACAGGTGCAATTTTGACAGAACTTTTCCTCTTGACTAAAATAACCAATACTTCATTCTTCCTGTCTTCATTGTTAACGGGATGCTAAAAATGATTACGAACTCATTTATGGAGAACTGGCTTTTTTTGTTTGGTTATATAGATAGGATGCATTAGTATAGGAAGACGTTTTAATACTGCTTGAAGGTAATAGCGGTGATTCGAGTGGCCTTTTAATCGTAAATGTTGTTTCGTTCCGAAACAGTTCTATTTATATTTTCGCAACGTCGCCTATCAACGAAGATTAGATCGTATCTCATTTCCAGTGGTTAGTATGAACGATGTTGAAGCCTTCGAAAGAAAGGGATGAATCCGCACCCAGCCAAAACGAAGCCATAATCGATGCGTACTTGTAAATGGCGATCAATCGAATCTTTGCAAAACTGATAGTAAAAAGCAATAAACCCCGTAAGCAAATCGCGGAGAGTCAACATATGAAGCTCGCTCTTCGCACCAATCATTTAAAACTTATATGCTTAACCAGTCTTCTCTTTAGATTGATCCTGTGTGTAGTGTCGCATTCAACCTAAATTTAAAATAAACACTCATCATATCATTATAAGGCGGAGATCATAACACCTAGAGAAGTGATTTGGAATTCATGCATATGACAGAATTTAATTATATTCACGTTCTCAGTATAAATTAAACGTGGTTACGTTTGTGTCCCAAAAGAATAATAGGCTTACACCGCCCATTCTGAAATATGTATTTACATTTTTATTTGCAGCAAGTTGACTCAAATCAATATTCCGTCACGTGGCATGAAAGAGCTACTCCGCTTTCTGGGGGCAGTGATGGAATTCCGGGCGTATTCTTTCAATACGAGGTCAATCCAATGTTGGTAAGAATCGTCGAGTATCAAATGTAAGTTTAGTTTCCTTTCGTCTTTGTTTCACCGCGAACATAAATTCTGGAGTTGTTTTTTGATGCTCCAAAAAAAGGTAAATTCGTTTTCCTACATTCTAATTCTCTCGTCAGGCGTGTACTGTCCATATTTCAGACTAATCATCGTCAGTTTTATTTATTTTAAATATCCAAATAGTTTTAACCACGTCAAACGTACTCGTTGTGTAGAATCTGGGTCACTAGTTCTATAAAAGCTGACCTAGTTTGTTTACGATCCGATTATGGATATGCGGCGAATTACGACGTCCTGTCTATTTCAACAAATTGGTATACTCTCGCAGAATAACCGAATTATTCACTTCAGGTATTATGTCATCCCTGTTCACTTGGTTCTATTTGCTTCGTCTGTTGCTCAGCAAGCAGTAGGCGTGTGAGCTGAACTTAGTCGTTGGGCTAAAATGCCGCTTGCTTCATGGTACAAGATTAATCTGTTCGCACACCTGCTTGCTTCATGTGGCATATACATTTTGAAATGCGCCATTACGTTTTGCAAGTGGACTATGTCCATAAAAGTGTTCAGCGTCTGCGGTTATTTCCTTGATTACATTTGCCTTTGCCAATTTATGCGAACCACTGTGGGCATGCCTGTCCATTTCTCCAGTCGATTAATGCAAGGTCTTCAAGGTAATTGTTTTTCGATTCTCTTGTGTTCTGCTGTAATGCGAGAGCTTCTTCAACTGGTTATGTATGATCTTTTGCTCTTTTCGATCGGTTTTGTTTATTTTCTCTCATGAGTGCGTTGTGTTCAGTAAATGACAAAATCCAGGAAAGGGTTATATAATTTATGTATCTAATCCAAATTAATCTCTGTTACCTGTCTAAGTTTGCTATTTAAACAGACTGATATCGCAGTCGAGTTAACGTCTGGCGACAAGAAAATGGCTTTTTTTAACCGCGTTCTATAAACCTTCAATACAACAAAATTATGCTTCAAACGAAAAAGTATTTCTCATTTTGTATTACATATTTATTTACTAATGCAGAAATCTTTCTCTTAACAAATTTGGCTAAAAAGAGTTATTTATTTCAACATTTTCGATGATTTTTACAATTATAAGCCCTGTGGACATGTTTTTTTCTTTTTCAGACCACTTTCAGAATTCTTGGTCAACCTTTGTGCAATAATAGGCGGCACTTACACCGGTAAGCTTAACTTTGGTGCTAACTGGCGATTCCTTTATGCCGCAACTAATATTTTCCCACTACTAACATAAAGTGCTTTAACTCAATAAAATCTGTCCCGCAGTTGGAACTTTGTGTCTTAAGTGATACCATCTATGCTCCACCTAAAGGAAAGGCTAGTCGAGTTACATTATTCGGTATATAACTGACAATTGTGTTTCGTGTGCGGCAGAGTGGATCTGTGTTTAGAGCACCAGATTCCGAAGCAGATGTGCTCAGGTTCGAGCCCTGTCCGTGGCAAATTCTAGACAGTACGTAATGAGTTCCCAATTAGGACGTAAGACCATCCTCCTCAACGTGGTAATGACGGTGTCAACCATGTCTCGATGGCCGATCGTACATGGGCTAACGGGCTATGGCGGTGGTGTCACCAGAGCGTGATGGATTTCCGACCGGCAATCGGATATCCTATAAAATACCACATGAGCCCGACGACGGCACCATGACTCGGCGTGTGTTCCCCGCCACAAAAGGGACAACAGCCACAGGATTACATGGACTCCTGGACAGTACCCCGTACTTCCGAATGGCGAATGAGCTCTCAACAGCCACCCGCAACCATGCAACTTACTGCTGTCTTGCAGACTGCGCTTGGATGTGCAAAGGCTAGAGGTGCGTCCTCGATCAAAAGGCCGAGTGGTGAGGGGACACCACTTGTACCAAATTCCCAAGAAACTCCATGAAATGTCACAATCTATGAATACCGTTCATGCAACGGCGTCCCCGGCAAGCGACGCGCTCTGTGCTTCCCCAGAGGCTAGGGTGTCAAGTGAAAAGCTATCTGGTTTTATCAGCGCGAAAACACCTATTTATTTCGGGTGTTGGAATGTTCGAACATTGCTTGATATCGGCAGCCAAGCAATCACGGCCAAATCTTTATATGACTACCAGATTGAAGTTGCATGCCTGTCTGAAGTCCGACTGCCCGGCACGGGATCAACGAAGATAAAAGTACCGTCGGCAGAATCAACATACTTGATGCATCACAGCGGACCAGTTGACGGGTCCGGACAACACGGTGTAGCCATTTTACTTGGTCCTACAGCGCAGAGAGCCATGCTGGCTTGGAATCCTGTATCATCGAGGATCGCAACGGTCCGACTGAGAGGGAAACCTTTTAACATCACAGTCGTAGCCGTCTACGCACCAACCCTCGCAGCTGATTCAGATGTGAAAGATGAGTTCTACGACCAATTGCAAGAGACCATCAACGGAATTTCCAGAGGTGACATACTATTTGTTGCTGGTGACTGGAACGCACGAACAGGACCTTCTGACTCATCCACCAGACACATACTGGGAAAGTTTGGTCTAGGTGAGCGCTGCGAGAACGGAGCACGACTTATCAGCTTTGCAGATGTCAACCATATGTGCGTTACCAATACGCGTTTCCAACACCCTCGGAAGCATTTGCTCACCTGGTATTCAAACGATGGTCACACAGCCAATCAGATCGACTACATTCTGGTACGGTCGCGTTGGATGTCTTCTTTCGAAGATTGCAGGTCATACCGAGGAGCTGAAACTGGCAACCGAGGAGGGTCCGACCACACTCTAGTACGTGCCAAATTGAGGCTCCATCTCAAGTCCTGACGGCGCCGTCAACCTACGAAACGCCTGAATGTTGCTGCCCTAACGGACCCATCCCGTTGTACAGCGCTATCTGCCTCAATCACTGCAAAGTTGACTGCCGCTGACGGTGGAACTCATGCCGTAGATAAAACCAATGTGGAGCATCAATGGAATAACTTGAAACTCTCTACTCAGCAAGCTGCGCTTGAAACGCTCGGAACCATCAAAAGTCACCATAAAGACTGGATCTCTGAACGCACGATGCGGGCGTCACAAAAAGCAAGAGATGCCCGGATGAATAACGCGCCTAATTATCGCCACCTGAGACGTGAAACCACGAGGTCTGCTCGGGCTGACCGTAAGCAGTACTGGGATGAAATGGCTTCCGCCATGGAATCGGCTGCAAACGTCGGTGATTTCGGGGGTCTCTTCCGTCTTATACGTAAAGCATCCGGTAAGCGCAATGCAGAGACTATTCTACGCAGCGCAACAGGAGACTTGATTTCTGATGTCAATGGCAAAATCGCAAGATGGGTTGAACATTTTTCGCAGTTATTGAACCGACCATACAGTGGTCGCTCCCCACCGCAACCACCTGCAACATCTACACCCAGCTACGATGTGGACTGCTCTTCCCCAACTGGGGTTGAGATCGCTACGACCATCCAGCGCATGAAGAGCAAGAAATCCCCTGGTGAAGATGGAATTCCTGCAGAGATCTACAAGGCCTGTATAGGCGCACTACTGCCATCAATCCATCGACTTGTCTCTTCTATCTGGGAACAAGAAGCATGCCCGTCAGACTTCGGAATGTCAATCCTGCTACCGTTTCCCAAAAAGAGTGATAGATCAAGGTGCGAAAACTATCGTGGTATCAGTCTTCTCAACACCGCATCCAAGCTGTTGGCGTCGATTCTATTGAATCGCTTCTGTAATGAGCGGCATGTCCGTACCCGTCCCAATCAGGGTGGATTCCGCCCAGGCAAAGGCTGCGTTGATCAGATCTTTACATTACGGCGAGTTTTGGAACATCGCAACGAATTTCAACAACCAACCGTCGCTTGTTTTATTGATTTTCGAGCTGCTTTTGACTCTGTTGATCGCGACTCCCTATGGAACATCATGCTGCTCGACGGTATGCCCATAAAACTCGTCAATCTGATCAAGGCCTACTATGCAGCCACCAAAGCCAGAGTACGTGTGTACGGAGAAGAATCGGATGAATTCAGTCTGCACACAGGGGTTCGACAAGGATGTCCCTTGTCACCCATATTGTTCAATTATGCGGTTGACTGGATTCTGAGCAACGCGCCAACTGAGTTCCGAGGCGTTCAAGTATCAAATAACCTATGGCTGACGGATGTTGATTACGCAGACGATGTTGTTCTCCTTGCTGACAGCTTTGGGAGCATGCAGAGCCGTTTTGGATCAAGTGGCCCAGTTTTCATCAGCCGTTGGTCTGAAAATCAATGCCGACAAAACGAAAGCCTTCGCCATCGGTGTATCTTCATCTGATGAGCAGCTCACGGTGTACGACAGCCCAATCGAGACAGTCGACGATTTTACGTACCTTGGCTCAAAAATACTTCCAACTGGTCAAGCAAAGAATGAAGTCCGAACACGCATCGACCGTGCTAGACTTGCTTTCTTACAATTGAAGAACTCACTTTGGAGAAGAAGTGAAATCAGCCTCAAAACGAAAATCCGAGTCTACCAGGCTACTGTTCGGCCTGTGCTACTGTATGGCTGTGAGACTTGGCCATTACGTTCTGAGGACTCCAAAAAACTTGAAGTATTCGACCATTGGTGCCTTAGGTACATCACAATTACAAAATGGATGGACCGAGTGTCGAACGCATCTGTTCGTCACCAATGCGGTGATATAATGCAACTATCCGTCTGGATCCAACATCGTCGACTTCAATGGTTCGGGCACGTACTACGCAAACCCGAAGACGAAATGGTACGGCAGGTGATGACCCCGGTTCAATGTGCAAACTGGCGCCGCCGCCGAGGTGGACAACTGAAGACATGGCTTGCAACAATCAAATCGGACCTGGAACTCCTAGGTTTACGCAATGTTTATGGTCCGCGTCACTGGGAGCGTCATTGGCCCTCTTTATGTTCCGAAATGGCTGCCAACCGCCCGGCATGGAGAGGTATAATCCGGGATATCAATGGAGCCGGCTTATCCTCTAAAAGGAGCCAGCCGTAGCAATTCAATGGTCGGTTTATACTGATAAATTTATATACTTATCAATTAGTTTGGTGATTATATTAATAGTAATTGTTATAACCGTCCGCGCAGTCACTGTTCTTTTAGCTTTTTAGCTATTAAGTTGTTTTTTATAAAAACTGTTTCGGATTTATTCTGATTTTGTGGTGAGCATTGCTAGGCATGTCAATTATTTTCAGGTGTAGAATCGATTCGATACAATCAAAATATTACCCTTAAACGAGGGAAATGTTGAGAATGCTTTGAATGAATGCAAGCTTAATAAGTGCTGATATTCAAACTTCGCAAAACTGAATGCACCTTCGGAAAATTATCACCTGGAAACTGAGATATGTATTATAAGTGGAATAAACGTTAAAATTTTGAGGCAAGTAGAAACGTTGGCTGTTCTACTATTTCAAAAGTTTTTTTAATTGCCTTTCTCCTTGCTCTTTTCAGTTGCCAGTCTTCTGGATTCCGTTCTCTATCGCACTACTTGTGTACTTAACAGGCATTCATCAATAACGCGGCAGGCTGAACGATAGCCAAACCGCCAGATACCAGGAGATGGCCATGACAGGTTATGCCAAACTGAGAATCTAGTGCCAAATTACCGTCAATCATTAGGAATGTATAATAGAATAATTTTCTCGAATCAATTCGGTGTAGATAATTGGTATACTTTTTGTTGACAGCTCCTTTTTTCGCCATGGTATGTTATTCCTTATCTTTTATATGTATATATATATATATATATATATATATATATATAATTTAAAAATGGTTTCTGTTATTTGTATTCCGTGATGACTCATTTTCGCAAACATTCGTAGCTTTTTGTTGATATATTGAACATGAGGAGTATTTCAGAATGCTGTGGCAGAATTTAATTAAATATAGTATATATATATATATATATATATATATATATATATGAGAGAGAGAGAGAAGCAAAGTACGGTATCTATAGAATAACATTTATTAATAAATCTTATTTTTCCAGTATCTACAACCATTGTTCTGGATTCGTTTTTAATTTCGCTCATCCAATCCCAACTGTACCAAGTCCCTCTTAGCTATGTCTTTCTTGGTTTTGCATAATTTTGGCTTCTTCTATGTCGTAATGCCATGTGGTGTGTCATCGCTTTCATTGTGAATTTGTCCGCAAATAAGGCGTGTGTCGTATTTTCCGGAACAGATGTTTTTTGAAGGTCTGCTCGTTATTTTTTTGTTCCAGTCCAATTTGATTTTTGAAAGCGATGCCACACCACATGACGTAACGACAAATAAGTAGTCAAAATTACGCAAAACCAAGACTGACATAGCTAAGAGGGGATTGGTTTCGACAAATGCACAGTTGTGATTGGATGAACGAAAATATTTACGAATCCAGAATAATGGCTGTGGATATTAGTAAAAATAAGATTTATTAATGAATTTTATTCAACGGATTATGGTTCTTTTTTCCCATATTAAAAATGGTGAAATTAATAACTATATATATATATCAAGATTGCTTATCTGTGCATTACAATCTTTCAGTTATGTTGATTCGTGGTTTTTATTTGTTTAAGTGAACGAGATCTAGTCTAATTTTCAATTTAACAATTACTTCTTTACAGCTGTCATAAGACTTCTGGATTTAATTTCGTTTTGATTTGTGATTGCGTGTGCGTATTTGTCTTTTTACGTGTTTTACGACATGATGCTTGAGAGCCGGTTATTCTTGAATTGATAGATTGAGTTTTGTTTAGGCTTTCGCTTTATCGACTTTTGCAAGTACAAATTTTATTTCGCCGTCATTCGCGTCATATTCAAGTATGTATTAGGTGTTGCGAACC